>QRFJ01000076.1:920615-1056116 GCA_006176705.1 Cocos nucifera
TTTTGGGTTTGAAGTTAACTCATGTATTGGATCAGGACCCTCCCACCTTACCAGCTCCATCCGCTGAGCAGAGAGCGTCTCTGGAAAGTGGATAGATGAAGATAATAAGGCCAGATACTACATGTTGGGCTCGATGTCTGATGAACTTAGCACCAACATGAAGATATCAGGACTGCTCGCCAAATATTGGCTCACCTACAGGAGATGTTTGGTGAACAGAGTCGCGCAGCCAAGTATCAAGTCATCTAAACGACTGTTCAAGACTAAGATGCATGATGGGCAGTCAGTCCAAGATCATTGTCTAATGATGATCAAGGACTTGAAAGAGCTTGAGAAGCTCGAAGTGAAGTTGGATTTGGATTTGCAGAATGATATAATTCTGCAATCCTTGACTGATGCATACGGACAGTTCATCATGAACTACCATATGCATAAACTTCAAAATTCCTTGGCCGAATTATGAACATGCTGGTTACCGCTGAGCTTTCATGAAAGGTTCTAAAGGCTCAGTGCTTGCTATGGAATGAACTTCTTCCAAGAAAAAGTCTTTTAGAAAGAAGAAGAAGAAGTCTGTGAAAAAGCAAAAGACGGAAGGAGGAAAGAAGAAAAAGGTAGAGCTAAAAAAGACTGCTGACAAAGAAAAGTATTTTCATTGCAACAATGATGGCCACTGGAAGCGGAACTGCCCTACTTACCTGGCCACCCTAAAGAAGAAGGAGGCAGGTCCTTCTGGAGGTATGCTCGTTATTGAGTCTAACCTTATGGTTTCTTCTACATCCAGTTGGGTGCTTGACTCTGGTTCTAGTGCTCACTTGTGCACTTTATGCAGGGTCTTGAGGATAGCAGGAGGCTGAGGGATGGTGAGATGATCCTGTGCGTCGAAAATAGAGCAAGAGTTGCTATCGTGGCCGTGGGAACATACCCTCTTCGACTACCATCTGGTTTAGACTTAGTATTAAAAGACTGTTATTATGTATGCCTGCAGCAAGCAGGAATTTGATTTCTATTTCTTGCCTTGCATTAGAAGGCTATGTAATTAGTTTTCTTAAGGACCATTGTAACATTCTTTATGAAAGAAATAAAATTGCTAAGTGGTTTCCTTATTAACGGTCTTTATCAGTTACATGTTGATGTATCTATTTTTAATTTCGAGCAAAATGTGAATGCCATAAAATCAAAACGTCCTAGGGATAGTCCAAATGATAGGTATCTATGGCACCTAAGATTAGGTCATATAGCAGAAGATAGGGTTAACAAATTGGAGAAAAATGGGCTATTGAGTCCATTGACTTTTGAGTCATATCCAATTTGTGAATCTTGTCTTCATGGCAAAATGAAAAAATGAGTAAGCTCCCTTTTTGTAGGACATGGGGAAAGGGCCACGGATCTTCTTGCCCTAGTACATACTGATGTGTGCGGCCCATTTGATGTGCCGGCTAGAGGCAACTTTGTCTACTTCATAACCTTTACCGATGATTTATCTAGGTATGGGTATGTGTATCTTATGAGACACAAGTCTGAAGCTTTTGAAAAGTTCAAAGAATTCAGACATGAAGTAGAAAAGCAAACAAATTGAAAAATCCATTAAGGTTCTTCGATCAGATCGAGGAGGTGAATACCTTAGTCGAGAAATTCCTGGACTATCTCAAGAAAAATGGCATAGTCTCTCAATGGACTCCACCTGGAACACCTCAACTCAACGGGATTTCAGAATGGAGGAATCAGATCCTATTAGATATGGTCCGATCCATGATGAGCTTCACAGACCTCCCTGATTTTCTTTGGGGATACTGTTTGTTAACTACAATATACTTACTGAATAGGGTTCCTTCTAAAACCATTCCTACCACACCGTATGAGATATGGCATGGTAAGAAACCAAGTCTGAGTCATCTCAGAATTTGGGGTTGTCCGGCTCATGTCAAAAGACAACAAGCGGACAAGTTAGACTTTAGGTCCTTTAGAGCTCGATTCATAGGATATCCTAAAGAGTCATTAGGATATTATTTCTACATTCCAGAAGATCACAATGTGATTGTGAGTCGACATGCCATCTTTCTTGAAAAATAGTTTATTCAAGATAGCGGCATTGGAAAGCAGATCAAGCTCGATGAGAAAGTCTCATAAGAGCAACGAGCTAAGGACCAAATGGAACCAAATCAAGGTTAAGCCAATCCAGTCACTACCTCCTCCACCTCGTAGATCGAAAAGAGTTTCTCATCCCCCTGAGAGGTACTTAGGTACTATTTCAGAGAAAGTAGAAAAAATGTTCCTCGTAGGAAATGGGGTTCATGGTGATGATCCCAAAACTTATAACGAGGCCATATTAGATATTGACTCCGAGAAATGGTTAAAAGCAATAAAGTCAGAAATTGACTCGATGAACTCAAACCAAGTCTAGACCTTGGTAGATCTACTAGAAGGTATAGTACCTATTAGGTGTAAATGGATCTACAAGAAAAAGATTGGTGCAGATGAAAATATGGAGACATTCAAGGCTAGATTAACAGCAAAAGGTTATAGTTAACGCGAAGGCATTGACTATCAAGATACCTTTTCACCCGTAGCTATGCTAAAATTCATCCGCATATTGTTTGCTGTTGCAGCCTATTTCAATTATGAAATATGGCAAATGAACGTGAAAATGACATTCTTAAATGGATATCTTGAGGAAGATATCTATATGGAATAGCCGCTAGGTTTCACATCCAGTGATGATGATCACAAAGTATGCAAGCTGCAAAGGTCCATATATGGACTTAAGCAAGCATCTTCGGAGTTGGAATACTCATTTTAATGATGTGATCAAAATATTTGATTTCATCAAAAATGAAGAGGAGCCATGTGTCTTCAAAAAGGTCAGTGGGAGTGCTGTTGTCTTCCTCGTATTGTACGTGGATGACATCCTCCTTATTGGGAATGATATTCCCATGTTAACCACAGTTAAAATATGGTTATCTAAAGAATTCTCCATGAAAGACCTAGGAGAAGCATTCTTTATTTAGAAAATTAAGGTCTATAGAGATAGACTGAATAGGATGCTAGGACTTTCACAGAATATGTACATAGAGAAAGTGCTAAAGAGATTTAGCATGGAAAACTCTAAGAGGGGGGTTTAGTACCCTTCAGACATGGCATTCATCTTTCCAAGAAGATGTGCCCTAGCACACCTGAGGAAATAGAATGCATGAGCAAGATCCCTTATGCTTCAGCAATAGGGAGCCTCATGTATGCCATGTTATGTACACGACCTGATATAGCCCATGCTGTGAGTGTCACGAGCAGATATCAGTCGAATCCAGGTGAAGAACACTGGACTTCTGTGAAATGTATCCTTAAGTACTTGAGAAGAACTAAGGATATGTTGTTGGTCTTTGGTAATGGAGAACTCCAAGTCCAGGGGTATACAGACTCGAATTTTATGTCTGATGTAGATGATCGAAAGTCGACATCTGGGAGTCTGTTTTTGTGCAATGGTGGAGCTGTCAGTTGGAAAAGTTTCAAGCAGATAGTGATAGCAGATTCCACCATGGAAGCAGAATATATCGCTGCATCAGAAGCTGCAAAGGAGGCATTCTGGTATAAGAAGTTTGCCGCAGAAATCGGAGTGATGCCATTAGATGCCATTCCTCTGTACTACGACAACAATGGCGCCATAGCTCTTGCTAAGGAGTCGAGATCTCATAAAAAATCCAAGCACATCGAGCGGCGATACCACCTCATCCGCAATCACCTCGAGAAGGATTATGTTGAGGTCAAGAGAGTCAACTTCACAAACAATATGGCGGACCCGCTTACAAAGCCATTGGGCTAGTAGAAGATCAAAGCCCACCTTAAGAAGATGGGACTTAGATTTGTAGCCAATTGGCTTTAGGTCAAGTGGGAGTTTATTAGATATGTGTGTCCTAGAAGCCAGAATTGGCTGACACTTGTAATACACTTCTAGGGGCAAAATTATAATTTTGACTATAAATAATAAAATGGGTTATTTTCTATCATATATGTGTATTTAGTGTCTGTGATACATCCTTTGAGTTAATGGTAATGATAATTCTTATTTTCAAGAGTTGAAAATTTAAGACAAGAATTTTCATTATTAACTCATAAAATGCTCCTGATCGTAAGATCATCATGAGGATGGTGATTGATCTAAAAGGTTAGTGTACAATCACTTCTTTATAGTAGATGAGTCTTGAGTCTATGGTGTAGAGACACCAGAGCGAGAGTACAGATACTCGTTAGAGAATGAGGGCACTGAGCATGACCACCTCGAGTAGTCATAAGGAAGTCTACCTTCTCGTCGATGACTGACTCGAAACTGCAGTGATGTATCTGGTTCTTTGATCTGAGGTGCATCAGCAGTTCACTTTGAGGGTGTTATAGTTTGACTACACCATGACTCGGTCTCCTAGCCATTCGGAACCCTGAGGTGTATGTTGGCTATAGCATGTTCATTATAGGAATTGGATTGCACCAAGATGGAATCTATCTACCTCGATGGATGAGGAGCAGCCCTATGATGATCATGAGAATCAAGTCCATAAGCCCATGGCCATGGCAGAGAGTGAAATAATAGAAAGAGTTTCTATTAAGGTTTTCACATCGGACTTGAATCGAATGATTAAATCATATGATAGAAATTAGGGTTTGACGAGTTCACCTTAACCCTAATCTGATCAGGGCTCAAGATAGAAGAACTTAATCACACAAGTAGCTGCACCAAGAGGTTCATTTTCAGTTTTGATGGGTTGCCACCATATACTGCTAGGTGTCACTGATGGATTTTGGGAGCAATTAGAATGATTTAGATGATCGATCATTCTAAGTTATCTGAATCAGAAGAGTTCTGATCCATCGAAAGAAGTTTCGATGATGTTGATGATGGAGATCACTATATATCCCATTACCATATAGAACTGAACCTAACTGGATCACACAAATAAGAGTTTGGATCTGGATATCATCAATTGGACTAATCCAGTTCAATTGATTTGAATTAGATTCAATTAGATTCAAAGAAATCATGCTAGCACACGATTGAGCCTAACGTTCTTCTTTTTCTATCATTAAAAGTTATCTCGATTGATTCAAATGAGTTTGTGCTCACTCAAGTACCTTCACCTGGTCTGATTGGAGCTTGTCCAGGTTAGAAAAAGGGTTGTCTTAATTTATAAGATAAATTTGAGATAACACCTACCATTTTTCGTCACTTGCTAATTCTTATCCTTTGACTTTGGTCAAACATTGACCTTTGACCCTTGGACATCTGCCCATGTGTCATGCACTTATTGAAGAGTAGATAGGGGCTTGTCCCCTCCCTAGAAATTGGAAAGAAAGGGGTGCATGCCTAGGATGGCGTGTGCCCATGGATAGGGATGCCTGGAGTCCCATACAAATGGGACTCCAGGTTGCTTCTATGGGACTCCAGGTTGCTTCTTGGATTCAAACTAGGTGACCCTCACCTATAGATTTTGACCAATCTTAGGCACCACCTTGGGATGAATCTGTGGATCTCTCATCTGATTGGATTAGGTGATGTCATCCCATCAATCAGATTTAGATCTGATTGAACGAAGCAACGTGATTGGCCGGGGTGATGTGGCATTACATGGCGCAGCAGGGTCTATATAAAGACCTGTCCGTGCCCACTTTTAATAGACTTCTCTCCTAGCCAAGCCCCAAGGCCGTCCCTCTCCCTCCTCCATGCCATCTTTTTGATCCTCTCTCTCCACTCCACGCCCAAGGAAGTTGGGCCTTCAAATCAGTGCGATTCAAGCAAGAAAAGGTTGACGAGAAAGGAAGAAGGCAGCACTACTGTAGACACGACAGCAGATCTTCAAAAGGAGTTTTGAAGATCCTCCAAATTAGATTCAGATCTAATTTTTAGAGAAAAGAAAGAGAAGGAGAAGATCTCCAGATCCAGCTCGAGTGGATACCGATAGAGGTCAGGCGCTTGCGTGGCTAGATCCAGAACCTCAGGCAATTAGCAGATCATCAATGGATAATTAGATTATCTAGAATCAAGACAAAATTAACTTAGATTTGATTTAATTTAATTTTCTTAATTATCAAATTATAAAATTAGATCTGAAAAATGTCATATCTGATTAGGATCTAAGAGAAAATTTTTAAAATATGCCTCTCGATCCAATCAGATCTGAACGAACCTGACCCCAGAAAATCAGGATTTTCCTTCATGTGCCCCCTCCTTTCCTCTTTCTAGCAAGGGGACAAGCCTCTATCTGCTCTCCTATAGGTGCATGATACATGGGCAGATGTCTAAGTATCAAAGGTCAACGTTTGACTAAAGTCAAAAAATAAGAATTAGCAGGTGACGAAAAATGGCAGGTATTGTCTCAAATTTATCTCATAAATTAAGACAATCCTTTTCTGACCTAGACAAGCTCCAGTCAGACCAAGTAAAGGTACCTGAGTGAGTACAAATACATTTGGCTCAGTTGAGATAACTTTTAATGATTGTAGAAGGAGAACATTAGGCTCAATCATGTGCTAGCATGATTTTCTTGAATCTAATTGAATTTAATTTAAATCAATTGAACTGGGTTAGTCCAATTGATGATATCTAGATCCAAACTCTTATTTGTGTGATCCAATTAGGTTCAGTTCTGTATGGTAATAGGATATATCATGATCTCTATCATCGACATCATCGAAACATCTTTCGATGGATCAGAACTTTTCTGATTCAGGCAACTAGAATTATCGATCATCCAAATCATTCTAATTGCTCTCAAAATCTACCAGTGACACCTAGCAGTATATGATGGCAACCCATCAAAACTAAAAATGAACCTCTTGGTGTAGTTACATGTGTGATTAAGTTCTTCTATCTTGAGCCCCGATCAGATTAGGGTTAAGGTGAACTCGTCAAACCCTAATTTTTATCATATGATTTAATCATTTGATTCAAGTCTGATGTGAAAACCTTAATAAAAACTCTTTGTATTATTTCACTTTGCCATGGCCATGGGCTTATGGACTTGATTTTCATGATCATCATAGGACTGCTCCTCATCTACCGAGGTAGATAGATTCCCTCTTGGTGCAATCCAATTCCTACAATGAACATGCTATAGCCAACATACACCTCAGGGTTCCAAATGGTTAGGAGATCGAGTCATGGTGTACTCAAACTATAACACCCTCAAGGTGAACTATCGATGCATGTCAGATCAAAGAACCAGACACACCACTGCAGCTTCGAGTCAGTCATTGACGAGAAGGTAGACTTCCTTATGACTGCTCGAGGTGGTCACGCTTAGTGCCCTCATTCTCTAACGAGTATCTATACTCTCGCTCTTGTGTCTCTATACCATAGACTCAAGACTTATCTACTATAAAGAAGCGATTGTACACCAACCTTCCAGATCAATCACCATCCTCATGATGATCCTACGGTCGGAAGCATTTTATGAGTTAATAATAAAAATTCATGTCTTAAATTTTCAACTCTTGAAAATAAGAATTATCATTACTATTAACTCAAGGAATGTATCACAGACACTAAATACATATTGTGGTAGAAAATAACTCATTTTATTATTTATAGTTAAAATTATAATTTTGCCCTTAGAAGTGTACAACAAGTGTCAGCTAATTTTGGCTTCTAGGACATACATATCTAACAAACTCCCACTTGATCTAAAACCAATTGGCTATAAATCTAGGTCCCATCTTCTCAAGGTGGGCTTCGATCTTCTGCTGGCCCAACGACTTTATGAGTGGATCCGCTGCATTATCTGTGGAGTCAACTCTCTTGATCTTGACGTAACCCTTCTCTAGGTAATCGCGGATGAGGTGGTATCGCCGCTCGATGTGCTTGGATTTCTAGTGATACCTCGGCTTCTTAGTAAGGACTATGATGCCATTATTGTTGCAGTATAGAGGAATGACATCTGATGGCATCACTCTAATTTCTGCAACATACTTTTTGTACCATTCTGACGCAGCAATGTATTCTACTTTCATGATGGAATCTATTAGCACTATCTGCTTGAAACTCTTCCAACTGACAACACTACCATTATACACAAATAGACTCCCAAATGTTGTCTTTCAATCATCTACATCAGACATAAAATCTGAGTCTGTATACCCCTGGACTTGGAGTTCTTCATTACCAAAATCAATAACATATCCTTAGTTCTTCTCAAGTACTTAAGAATACATTTCACAGAAGTCCAATGTTCTTCATCTGGATTCGACTGATATCTACTCGTGACACTCATAGCATGGGCTATATCAGGTCGCGTATATAACATGGCATACATGAGGCTCCCTATTGCTGAAGCATAAGGGATCTTGCTCATGTGTTCTATTTCTTCAGGTGTGCTAGGGCACATCTTCTTGGAGAGATGAATGCCATGTCTGAAGGGTACCAAACCCCTCTTAGAATTTTTCATGCTAAACCTCTTTAGCACTTCCTCTATGTACATCTTTTGTGAAAGTCCTAGCATCCTATTCGATCTATCTTTATAGATCTTAATTCCTAGAATATAGGATGCTTCTTCTAGGTCTTTCATGGAGAATTCTTTGGATAACCATATTTTAACTGTGGTCAACATGCGAATATCATTTCCAATAAGGAGGATATCATCACGTACAATACAAGGAAGACAAAAGCGCTCCCACTAACCTTTTTGAAGATATATGGTTCCTCCTCATTTTTTATGAAACCAAAATAATTTGATCACATCATTAAAATGGGTATTCCAACTCCGAGATGCTTGCTTAAGTTTATATATGGACCTTTGTAGTTTGCATACCTTATGATCAGCATCACTGGATGTGAAACCTAGCAGCTATTCCATATAGATATCTTTCTCGAGGTATCCATTTAAGAATGTCATTTTTACGTCCATTTGCCATATTTCATAATCGAAATAGGCTGCAATAGCAAGCAATGTGCGGATAGATTTTAGCATAGCTACTGGTAAAAAGATATTCTGATAGTCAATGCCTTCACATTGATTGTACTCTTTTGCCACTAATCTAGCTTTGAATATCTCCACATTTCCATCTGCACCAATCTTACTCTTATATATCCATTTACACCTAATAGGTACTATACCTTCTGGTGGATCTACCAAGGTTCAGACTTGGTTTGAGTGGATCGAGTCAATTTTTGACTTCATTGCCTCTAACCATTTTTTGAAGTTGATATCTGATATCACCTCGTTATAGGTTTTGGATTATCACTATGAACCTCATTACCTATGAGGAACATTTTCTCTACTTTCTCTAAAATAGTACCTAAGTACCTCTTGGGAGGACGAAAAATCCTTTCCAATCTATGAGGTGGAGGAGGTAGTGATTATATTGACTCAACCTGATTTGGTTCCATTTGATCCTTAGCTCGTTGCTCTTGTGAGACTTTCTCCTCAAGCTTGATCTGCTTTCCAATGCCGCTATCTTGAATAAATTATTTTTCAAAAAAGATGGCATGTCGACTTACAATTATATTATGATCTTCTGAAATGTAGAAATAATATCCTAATGACTCTTTAGGATATTCTATAAATCGAGCTCTAAAAGACCTAAAGTCTAACTTATCCATTTGTTGTCTTTTGACATGAGCCAGACAATCCCAAATTTTGAGATGACTCAAACTTGGTTTCTTACCATGCCATATCTCATATGGTATGGTAGGAATGGTTTTAGAAGGAACCCTATTCAGTAAGTATATTTCAATTAACAAACTATGTCCCCAAAGAAAATCAAGAAGGTCTGTGAAGCTCATCATGGATCGAACCATATCTAATAAGATCCGATTCCTCTATTCTGAAACTCCATTGAGTTGAGGTGTTCCAGGTGGAGTCCATTGAGAGACTATGCCATTTTTCTTGAGATAGTCCAGGAATTTCTGACTAAGATATTCACCTCCTCGATCTGATCGAAGAACCATAATGGGTTTTTCAGTTTGCTTTTGTACTTCATGTCTAAATTTTTTGAACTTTTCAAAAGCTTCAGACTTGTGTCTCATAAGATACACATACCCATACTTAGATAAATCATTGGTAACGGTTATAAAGTAAACAAAGTTGCCTCTAGCCGGCACATCAAATGAGCCGCACACATCAATATGTACTAGGGCAAGAAGATCCATGGCCCTTTTCCCATGTCCTACAAAAGGAAGCTTAGTCTTGCCATGAAGACAAGATTCACAAATTGGATATGACTTGAAAGTCAACGAACTCAATAGTCTAATTTTCTCTAATTTGTTAATCCTATCTTTTGCTATATGATCTAGTCTTAGGTTTCATAGATACCTATCATTTGGACTATCCCTAGGTCATTTCATGGCATTCATATTTTGCTCGATATTAAAAATAGATACATCAATATGTAATTGGTAAAGACCGTTAATAAGAAAACCACTTATAATTTTATTTTTTTCATAAAGAATGTTATAATGGTCCTTAAGAAAACTAATTACATTGCCTTCTAGTGCTAGGCATGAAACAGAAATCAAATTCCTGCTTACTGCAGGCACATAATAACAATCTTTTAATACTAAGTCTAAATCAGATGGTAGTCGAAGAGGGTATGTTTCTACAATCACAGTAGCAACTCTTGCTCCATTTTCAATGTGTAGGATCATCTCACCATCCCTCAGCCTCTGGCTATCCTCAAGATCCTGCATGAAAGTGCACAAATGAGCTCTAGAACCAGAGTCAAGCACCCAACTGGATGCAGAAGAAACCGTAAGGTTAGGCTCAATAATGAGCATACCTCCAGAAGGACCTACCTCCTTCTTATTCTTCAGGGTGGCTAGGTAAGTAGGGCAGTTCCCCTTCCAGTGGCTGTCAGTGTTGCAATGGAAACACTTTCTTTTATCAGTGGCCTTCTTCTTCAGCTCTGCCTTTTTCTTCTTTCCTCCTTCCACCTTTTGCCTTTTCACAGACTTTTTCTTCTTTCTAAAAGACTTTCTTTTGGAAGAAGTCCATTCCATAGCAAGCACTGAGCCTTTAGAACCTTTCATAGAAAGCTCAGCAGTAACCAGCATATTCATAAGCTCAGTCAGGGAATTTTGAAGTTTATGCATATGATAGTTTATGATGAACTGCCCATATGTATCAATCAAAGATTGTAGAATTATATCATTTTGCATATCCAGGTCCAACTTCACTCCAAGCTTCTTAAGCTCTTCCAAGTTTTTGATCATCATCAAATAATGATCTTGGACTGACTGCCCATCATACATTTTAATCTTGAATAGTCATTTAGTGACTTGATACTTGGTTGTGCGACTCTGTTCATCAAACATCTCTTGTAGGTGAGCCAATATTTGGCGGGTAGTCTTGATATCTTCATATTCGTGCTGAAGCTCATCAGACATCAAGCCCAACATGTAATATTTGGCTTTGTTATCTTCATCCATCTGCTTCTCAAGAGACCCTCTTTGTTCAGCGGATGGATGAACTAGTAAGGTGGGAGGGTCCTGATCCAATGCATGAGTTAACTTCTTAGAACCCAAAATGATTTTGAAGTTTTAGAGCCAATCCTTGTAATTGGATTACGTCAGTCTATGGGTGTCCAGGATACGTGCTAGTGGATTTGACGTAGATATTTTTCTATAGAGAATCAAAGTTTCTAGTTAGATATTATAATTAAAACTTGATCAATTTATTTAAGAGTTTTATTTTTAAATAAAATAGCTCCCATTATTTTTTCAGACCCCTATGCTTTCTCTATAGAGATGTAAAAATCTTCATGATTAATGATTTTTAGTGGATGGTGTGGTTCCACCAATTGACTCATCACCTCACCTAACAGTTATTGGTGATGTGTTAGCCAATAAGTAAACAACTTTATTCAATAATTCTCTAATCATGGTGCACCCAAACTTGATCTCTAATTCATGAATCTTACCATGCTCAGAATATTGATCCACTCCTTAGTTAAGTTAGACCCACCATTTGCATAGATTGGATTCATAATTGAGTCTCTCACCGTATCCTGAATATTGAGCCCAATCCATCCTCCAGCCGGTAGCATCCAATGCCTAATAGATATGGTTGTATCTTTTCAATGCAACTGAACCACTATAACCAGTCAAGAACAATCAACCCTGAAAAGGGTCTGCATATCCACAATGGTGGAAGTCCTTAGACTTAATCTTTTCTTAGAAAAATTTGATTTAGGTCTCATTAAACTAGACTTGACATAGTCATAACAATTATGACTAACCTAGTGGCATGGGTTAACTCAGATTATTGGCCACCTCAGATCAGGACTGAGCCAACAAATATGGCCAGATAAGTGAGATCAGTGGAAGGGATATGCCATTAACTCGACAAGAATGCATTTGAGTCGAGTAGCTTATAATTAAAAATCAGTCGATCGTATTTGCCAAACTTATCTTAGACACCAAATTATTGAGCCAGAACCAATCGGATTAGCCTACAATCTAGATTCTAACCACTGAGCCTAATTAGGTCTTATCTTGATCGATCACTTATGTGATTCAATCTTGACTCAGACTTAATCCTATTAGGCTGGTCAATTTAAGTACTCTTGATCCCATCTTACCAACTCTTGATTCAGTTTGATCAACCACTTAGACCTAATTAAGCTACCCAAGTCCAAACCCAATTTTATAAATACATCTTAGATCTAAAATTCTCAATTTTAGACCTAATATATATTTCATAATCTTATTCTTAATTAAGTTTAGGATTCATAAATATGTAAATAAAATTCTAGGATTTCAGGATCTAGGATTTTGTAGAAAATAAGTTCTTGATTTTTTATTAAAGACGAATGCGCAGCATCCTTACACATCATAAGAACATCGCATCGAATGGGAGGAGAAAGCATTTAAATTCTACTTTGTTCTTATGATCGAACGGCTAAGGGGAACACTTTAATCAGAAATATAAAAACTACAAAACTAGTTAGATCTATATCATATATCTCATATATAAAAACTGAACTAACTATAAACATGTTTTACATACATCTCATGTATCATATCATGCATGTTTTCAAATCTAAATTATCTCATAATTATCTAAAAAGTTAAATTTAAATTGATCACATCAAAATAAATTCTATTCTAGATAATTATGTAGAACTATTCTACAACTAGTCTAAAGATGCATTTATCATATCTCATATGAACCAAAAATTAAATAATTTTATTTTCTATATTTTAGATATTATTATAATATTTATAATATTAAAAAATATTAAATAAATTAATCTAAAATTATAACTTAATCAAATTAAATTATGATCATGCAAGACTATACATAGAATAATTCTATTCTACAACTAGTCATGCATCTTGTAGAACTTAGATCTAAATTATTTAATTTTAGTTTCTCTAATTCTAGATCTAATCATATCTCATGTGACATCTAAAATCATCTAATTATTAGATTAAAATTAAATTAAAATTAGATCTAAATAATTTATGGGAACCTGGCTCTGATACCAGTTGAAGGAAGAAACTTGTTTCTCGGATCAGGTTCATTCAGATCTAACTTGATCAAGAGATATTCCAAAAAAAATTTTCTTAGATATAAATCAAATTTAATACTTTTTAGATCTAATTTGATAGATCTAATAAAATAAAATAAAATTAAAATAAATTAAATCAAATTTAATTTATACCTTGTTCTTGGGTAATCTAATTATCCTATGATGATCCTACTGATTGCCTGAGGTTCTGGATAAAGCCACGTAATCGTCTAGCCTCTACTGATATCCACTCTGGTAGAATTTGGATATCTCCTCCTTCTCGATCTATCCTCTAAAGATCAGATTTGGATCTAATCTTGAAAGTCTTCAAAACAACTTTTGAAGATTCGATGTCGTCTCTTGCTGTAGTGCTACCTTCTTCCTTTCTTGTCACTTTTCTCTTGCCTGGATCGCACCAAACTTGAGCCCAAAGCCACTTGAGTGTGGAGAGGAGAGAGAGGATCTGAGGAAGGCATGGAGAAGGGAGGGAGAGAGCAATGTGGCATGGGCAAAGGGAGAAGTCTCTTAAAGCTAGGTGCATATAGGGTTTATATAGACCCTGCTGCACCATGCAGTGCCACATCATCCCAGCCAATCACATCTCTTCATGCAATCAGATCTAAATCTGATTGATGGGATGATATCACCTGATCTAATTAGATGAGAGCCCCTCTCCAACACCCTTAGGTGGTGCCAAGACTCGTCAAAGTAGAGTCCTTTAGCGCCACCTAGTTTGATTCCAAGAAGCAACCTGGAGTCCCATCTATATGGGACTCCAAGCATCCCTATCCCCGGGCGCACGTCTCCCTAGGCATGCACTACCTTCTTTTCTCTTTTTAGCAAGAGGATAAGCCCCTTCTACTTTTCTATGGGTGCATGATACATGGGCAGATGTCTAAGTGTTAAAGGTCAATGTTTGACCAAAATCAAAAGAAAAGAATTAGCAGATGATGAAAAATGATAGGTGTTGTCTCAAATTTATCTCATAAATTAAGAAAACCCTTTTCTAACCTAGACAAGCTTTAGTCAGACCAAGTAAAGATACCTAAGTGAGTACAAATATATTTAGCTTAGTCGAGATAACTTTTAATGATTGTAGAAGGAGAACATTAGGCTCAATCGTGTGCTAGCATAATTTTCTTGAACCTAATTGAATCTAATTCAAATCAATTGAACTGGGTTAGTCTAATTAATGATATCCAGATCGAAATCCTTGTTTGTGTGACCCAATTAGGTTTAGTTTTGTATGGTAATGAGATATTTCATGATCTCTATCATCGACATCATCAAAACATGTTTCGATGGATCAAAATTTTTTTGATTCAGACAACTAGAATGATCGATCATCCAAATCATTCTAATTGCTCTCAAAATCCACCAGTGACACCTAATAGTATATGGTGGCAACCCATCAAAACTAAAAATGAATCTCTTGGTGTAGTTACATGTGTGATTAAGTTCTTCTATCTTGAGCCCCGATCAGATCAGGATTAAGGTGAACTCATCAAACCCTAATTTTTGTCATATGATTTAATCATTTGATTTAAGTCTGATATGAAAATCTTAATAGAAACTCTTTCTATTATTTCACTCTGCCATGATCATGGGCTTATGGACTTGATTCTCATGATCATCATAGGGCTGCTCTTCATCTATCGAGGTAGATAATTCTCTCTTGGTGCAATCCAATTCCTACAATGAACATACTATAGCCAACATACACCTCAGAATTTTGAATGGCTGGGAGACCGAGTCATGGTATAGTCAAACTATAATATCCTCAAGGTGAACTGCCGATGCACCTCAAGTCAAAGAACTAGACACACCACTGCAGCTTCGAGCCAGTCATCGATGAGAAGGTAGACTTCTTTATGACTGCTCGAGGTGGTCACGCTCAGTGCCCTCATTCTCTAACGAGTACCTATACCCTCGCTTTGGTGTCTCTACACCATAGACTCAAGACTCATTTACTACAAAGAAGCGATTATACACCAACCTTCTGGATCAATCACCATCCTCATGATGATCCTACGATTGAAAGTATTTTATGAGTTAATAACAAAAATTCATATCTTAAAGTTTCAACTCTTAAAAATAAGAATTATCATTATCATTAACTCAAGGAATGTATCACAAACCCTAAATACACATTATGATAGAAAATAACCCATTTTATTATTTATAGTCAAAATTATAATTTTGTCCTTAGAAGTGTACAACAAGTGTCAGCCAATTCTGACTTCTAGGGCACACATATCTAACAGTTTCAATGATCAGAAGTAGTTTAGGAGTTAATCAATATGAACATATGTCTCAAATTCTCAACTCTTAAGAATAGGTATCATTGTCTATTAACTCATTGAACGATTCATAGACACATTACACATGAATGGATAGATAAATGCTCATCTTATTAATTCAATAAATCAAGTGCAAAAATATGACTTAGAAAAATATAATCTATTAGCCAATAATTGGCTTTCCAGATCATATATCTAACAGGATGCAAAGCCGACAGCACTGCCTTTAGCTGGTCATATCAGACTTTCAAAGACCATGTCACTCTAGACTAAGATGGAGGCTCAGGAGATGGAGAGGATACCATATGCTTTACATGTGGGAAGTCTCATGTATGCGATGGTATGTTGTAGGTCGCATCTTGCTCATGATGTGAGCCAAGTCAGTAGGTTCATGACAAACCTGGGCAAGGAGCATTGGAGAGCACTAAAGGATATCTTTAGATACTTGATAGGCATAGTTAGAGTCGGCATCTACTATGGACAACAAGGTGATATTGAGGGATGCTCCAACATGTCCAAGAAAGCTTGGGATCAGATAATTGGGTTTGTAGATGTAGATTTTGGAGGAGACATGAACACTAGCATTCTATTTGTGTTTAGCTTGAACGGGGTCTAGTTTCTTGGAGATCATACTTGCAACACATCATGGTAATATCTACAATTGAAGTAGAGTACATCAGCATTATAGAGGTAGCAAAGAAAGTATTATGGCTGAAAGGTTTGGCATTAGAGATGGAAGTGGCATAAGATGTTGTCAGGATGCACTGCGATAGTCAAAGTACACTATTTTTGGTCTAGAACTTGGTCTATCATGCAAGGACCAAATATATTGATATTAGATATCACCAGATCAGAAAGCTAGTAGAAGAAGGTGAGGTGGAGCTGGTCAAAATTTACACCAAGGAGAATCAGGCTAATGCACTGACCAAGATTCTTTCAAGGGATAGTTTTTACAAGTGTGTGGTGCTAATGCGACTAATCGATCGGGCTGACTTTTCAAAGATTTTGGGGCACCAAGGTAGAGATTGTAGACTCATAAGTGGCGTTCCTAAGCTTTTAGGATGCCAAGAGAGGAGCTAGTAAGTCTAGGGCTAGTTTGAGCCCTAAGGTAGAGGTATTCAGTCTTTACATACTTGAGGCCTAGGTTCAGGAGATCTTAAGGGGCTAAGTCACTATTGGGCTAGGTTTAGATCCAAGGGGCTGAGAGCATACGAGTCATGGATGTACATATGCTTAGATGAGTACTTTCATAAGTGGGCTTAGCCATGGGAGTTTTTGAACTAGGGTTATTAGGCTTCATATAGGAAAGGATTCCTAGTTTGACTAGGAATTAGGTAAGCCTTGTATAAATGCCCTACTGTGCATTAGTTTAATGCAATCAGATCAAAGAGTTTTTCTTCCTAAAACTCTCCTCTCTCTTCTCCCTCTCTCTAGGTCTTGTGCCTCTTCTCTCCAAGTCTCATGTCCCTCTCTTTGGGTCCTGCATCCCACTTGCATTAATTTCTAAAGAGAGGAACTCACAACCTTGCCGCCCTCTTGTTGTAGCCGTCCAAGAGCTCCATGCCTATGGCTTTGTGACTTCTTGCTGTTGTTCTCTAGATCTTCATGCGCAGAAGTGCTCCAACGATCTCTCCTTTTTCTTCCTTTTTGCCTGTCACACTTTATTTTCCTTACTTCATTGAAGGCAATGTCATTTAAGTTGGGGGGGAGGGATAAATTAAGAATCCTCAAATGTTTTCATATTTATTTACCTGATTATGCTTTAGACTTGAGATTAACCATGCATTTAATAAGTAATTAATATGCTGTCTAGATAGTTTTTGGGATATCAAAGGATCATATATTAATAAATCCAATAAATGATTAAGTCTAGAATAACAATAAATTTTTGAGCATTTCTAGCCCTCCCTATTAGCATCAAAGAAGAATCTACTTCTTCTGTGTGTGAGTGGAATATGTTGATGTATGCAAAAGTTTCTTCATGAAATATTAAAATATATATAAATAAAGTTTGTTCAATAAAAGCAGGTTTTAAGCATTTTTCACTGAGTAACCGGGCCTCTTTATCTAAGTAATTAAGCATTGAGTGTTGGTGTTAAAAAGTGAGAAATTTGAAGAAGACCTATTGTATAGCCAATTTTAACCCATAACCTATTTGATTCGAGCTAGTAAGCCCGAGAGGTGTTACAAGGGTCATTGGCTTAAAGCCAACTGATTTGGCAGTCATTGGCCTAAAACTTATTACAAGGGTTTAATAAAAAGCTTAAAGGATTAAGGCATTGCACTGACTATACTTGAACCCAAAAGAAATGATGATGAAAGAACGAACGTACATGAAAAGAATACACCAAGCACATCTTGGAGTTAGATGA
Source organism: Cocos nucifera (assembly GCA_006176705.1). NCBI lineage: Eukaryota > Viridiplantae > Streptophyta > Magnoliopsida > Arecales > Arecaceae > Cocos > Cocos nucifera. Next base: position 938,773 of record QRFJ01000076.1, read on the forward strand.
TTAAAAGATAAAAGTGGGGAGTCAATCAAGAAAAGGCTTTGAAAGACTTTATGTTCTCTACTTAATCACTCTATTGGATAATATTAATATCTTGATGACATATCTCACTAATTTTTTGGGTGGATATCATTTGATTTCAAAATGGTCTGAAAAACACTCATGTCCAAGCAAGCCAGTATATGACACTAATGTTTGTGGGTAGCATTTTTCAAAACCCTCACGAGATTACAACTCATCCTCTGGGGTACCTAGATGTTTAAAGGCTTATTACATATGCTAAATGCAATAGTGTGTCCTACGAATATGGCTAGTTAAAGTATTGTTCTCGAAGATGAGTAAAGTTTAAGTTGGGGAGTGTGATCAATGTATTAAATGTGACATAAGAAGTATTAAAACCTTTGATATTTAATCTCTTTTATTTAGTATTTGATGTTTTTTACTTTCTTTTTTGAGAATTGTTAATCATGGGGACTTATTTACAAACCAGCCAGCAAGGCCCTCAACAATTACATACTACCAACCTATCACCCCCATTTTTGCAGTCACCAAGCCCAAGCCTGTCATGTGCACATCCAAGCCCTAGGATTGTGATGCTTGATGAATGGAGGAGATTTCATAGAGGATTTGGATGTGGAGCAAACATGGAAGGGATATGATTCTGCGGCATTAGAGCATGTACTCAGCATGGGCTGCCATGGGATGAGCATATGCTCAATGTGGGCTACCATGGGATGAGCATGGGTAGTGCATGGGCAACCAGAAAGTATGTGCTCTGCATGAGTGGCCATAGATAGAGCGTGGGCAGCATGGGAAAAGAAGCATCAGGTGCATGGGTGCTATATTCTAGCATGAGTTAAGAGGGTTCTGAGGGTGAGCACCATAGATTGGAGCGTGGAAGCTAAAGGAAGACGCACACAAGATGCGGAGCGCGCATTGACTTTGAAGGCTATAAAAATGTCTAGGCTTTTGGAGAGAAAAGAGAGAAAAGTTTTGGAAAAATGAGAGAGAGGTTTGTTGGGGAGTGTGAGGAGCTGGGTGGTTTGTTAGGGGAGTTCATGGGATTTTGAGAGTTTGGAGCATAGGGGATTTGGAAGTTTTTGAGCAGTTTTCTTCTTCAAGTTCTTCCTCAATATTCAAGGAAGATGGAGGCTTTGAAGACAAGCAAGATCCAACCCATGAGTAGTTAAACTCCTCGTCTTCGGGGGAGTAGATGAAACTTTCAAGCCCAAAATGGTATTTTATTTTATGAATCTTATTGTAAATCTTTATTCATGCAATCAACTTCTTGAACAATTATAAGGCTTATTTCTTTCCAAATAAGTATTGAATATTTTGCAAACTCAAACATGAATAGTTTTAGTGATTTTATTCATATGTTCAAGTAGTAGTACTTCTTGTTTTGTGATATTTGCTCTTGAATAATTTATAGCTGCATAGACATGAATGGTGATCTAAAAATACGATTTGTGCTCAACAAGATAAATTATGTTGAGAACTTATTCATAAATTTATCTATTAATCACCACTAAGGCTTGTAGTTTTGAGTGGTCTAGAATATTTTGATTAAACTACCAATCCGATGCTAAAGGATGGATTCAAAACCTTGAGGTATGTTCTCTCATTTGTTTTAACTCTATCTCTATCAATTTGTTTCTTCTTAATCCCTAAAATATTTGTCACCATGTTATTATTTTTTATTGAACACAACTCAGCCCATTGGTCCCTAAGGATTCGTCATCTGATCTCACACTATTCTATATAATAGTTGAGCTGGAGTAAATTTTTGTCTTTAGTGATTATGATAATACTAAAGCCTACTAACTTGAATCAGCATCAAGCATCAGAGCCTTATTACACTCCATGGATCCTCTACCATCTCAAGCACCCATAAGGGATAAATATATATATATTATTTACCATGTAAATATATGTATGTTAATCTATGAATGGTTGCACTATTGTGGCTTCAGCCTTTTCTCCCAAATACTAAGAAAGGTCCCAACAGACATATGTGGGTTTATGTGACTTTTTTTTTAGTAAGGGTAAGTGTGACTTTTTGATGATAAATCATAGTGTTGCCCAGAAGTAGCAACCCAAAAGGAAGGGGGTGAATTGGGTTCTCATAAAATTTTAGTCAAATTTAAAATCTCTAAATAAGTATGTGCTTCAAATTAAACTAAATAGAATATTTGTAGTGAATATGCAATGTATAGCAGTAGAATTAAAAGCTATGAGATAATGCAAGTATGTAAAATAAATAAATAAAGCAAGAAGGTAAATCAAGCAATCACACCACAAAGATAAAGAGATTTATAGTAGTTCAGAGTAATCCGCTCCTATGTCCACTCCTCAAGTTTTTCTTAAAAATTTTACTATAATCTATCCTTGATTACAGTGTGTATGTTTTTTCGGACTCACAAATAAATTCAATTAATTTTTTCAGGAGCACCAACCAAAACCTTACATCGTTAGTTTTTCGGATTTACTAACAATCCAGTTGATTTTTTGGGCTCACAACTAAAATCTACAAGATCCAATTCTGGGCTTGGACAAGCCTAATCCCTAAGTTTCTTTTCTCCAGAAAAACTAGTAAAGAAAACAAAAATACAAGAATGAAAGTTTCAACTCAAAATGAAAATAAAGTTTAAACTCTTTAAATACTGAAGAAGCTAAAGGATTGCTCTTTTGATACTTTACTTCTCTTCATATGATGCTTGAGAGGTTGTGCTAGATGTTGGAGAAGATATCTCTTGAAAGTTCTCTAATTTTACTACTTGATTTCTCTCTTCTCTCTTCTTTTGATGTGTAATGGAGCTCACTTAAATCTGAAAATAATTTCTCTCTTAATTTTACTTAATCTTACTTTCAAATTGATTCTCCATCTTTAAATATCCTTGGAGATGGTTGAAGAGTGAATTCTAGCTATTGAAAGCTCTGAAATAGTCATTGGAGACAAAAAATAGCCGTTGGAAAGGTTGCAAAAACTAGCTGTTAAAGGCCGTCAAACTCCATCGAGCTGGCTCAGATTTGGCTTAGAGCTAGCTCGACTGATAGAGCTAGCTTAATTCTGTCTAGAGCTGGCTCAAACTGTAGAATAGAAAAAATTAATTTTCTGTCATCTTGAGGGAGCTGGCTCGAATCCAAATCGAGTTAGCTTGAACAGCAGAATAGAAAAATATCTTTTCTGCCATCCTGAGAGAGCTGGCTCGGATCAAAACAGAGCTGGCTCAGCTGCGTGCCAAATCAAAGTATCAATCTTGTTTCGTGCCAGAATTTGCTCTATTCTTGGGTAGGTCAGCTTTAAATTTTTTAACTTCATTTTTCTTCATTGTTTGACCTTCCAAACTTTAATTTCTTAATCTTAAATTTTTCAAATGATATTTATTTCTTCCTCTTTCATTTTCTTTATGATGAGTCATCCAAATTTTTGAAACCTTCTTCTTTTAAGTGCTTTGGCTTGACATCTTAAAAGCATTTCTTCCAAAGATAATTTCTTCAGTATAAGCATTTGAGAAATCCTATATTCAATCTTAAAATACATGATTAGTAGTATTTTTACTCAATATTTTATGATCATCAAAATCAATCATAGGATCAATAATCTTTTTTTTGATGATGATAAAACTTTGAGTATATGCACAATAAAAATAAATAATGTGTTTCAACGTATTTTGCCAATATGTATCATAAAGTACTAGATCAAATACATGAATGCACACTTCATAAATATTCTCAATTAGTCTTTAGTTCATTGCACATATTTTATTCATTACACATATTTCATATACTCATTTCAAATTAATGTCTCAATTCAAATAAATGAGTATGAAGATTTCAAGTATCAAATTAATGAGCATCTTAAGAATTAATTCATTAAGCATATACTCAACATTCCTATTAATCTCTCTCTTTTTGACAGTATCAAAAAGCTTATGGGAAGCATGAATACAAATCATTAAAATTAATAATATATAAGAATGTATCAAAATGAGAGATGTATCAAATTTAGAAAATTAATTCAAATGAATTCTCTCCTCTTTGAAAACTTATCTTTTGATTCAAAAAATGCTTAAAATATTTCTTTCCTTTTCAGAAATTGGCTTGAATTCAAATATCGAAAGCTCTCCCTCTTTTGAATGAATATGATTTTTTAATTAGATTTTCAAATATGCACTTGTAAGCTTTAAGAGGAATAGAGTTTTTCAAAAAATTTGAATATGAAATCAAGTATATTATATACTTTAATATTCAATCTTTTATTTTCTTAAAAAATTTTAGTCAATTAAGTTTGAAAAAAGTATGTATCGAGAATGTATCGAGCAAAGTAAAATAAATAGTATCAAAGCAATAGATAGTTATATTTTCAAATTTATTGCTTTAAGTAAAAATTATTTTAATATAAATAATTCATAAAAATTTTGTAATGCATATCCAAAATTTAGTATCAAATTCAAATTTTCAAATGAGTTTTTAAATTAAGTTTAAAAATTTATTTCTTAAAGTATGAATATGTTTTCAAATTTAATTTAACTTCAACTAATTATCCAAAAATAAGATAGAGTAATCAAATCATGTAAATTAAATTGGATAATCATACGAAAGCTCTATTTAAGAAGATCATAAAATAGTTGATTGAGAATTTAAGATCAAAATTTATTTATCTCAATACAAATTAGTCAAAATTTTCAATCAAATCAAGTTAGAAAATACCTCTCCTCCTATTTTTCATACTTATAGTAAGATTAATTTACTTTTCAACTTTCTCCCCCTCTTTATTTCAAATCAAGCAAATTTAACATAAATTTAACCATTAAATTCATAGTTTTCAAATTTGAAAGATATTTTCAATTTCAAAGGTCTTTTCAATTAAATGAATATTTCTTCTTTAATATTTTTTCCTCCTTACTTTAACAAACAAAGCCATTTCTTTGAAAGATTTTCTTAATACCAAGTAAACTAAAATTTAGACCAAACTATAATTTTCTCAATAGTTCAATATCATTAAAGATTAATTTACAAGTTTAGCTTGATAGCAATGATTTTAATTTTGAATTAATAAAGATGAATTAATTCAAATTAAATATTTTTAAGGATTTAGAATAATAAATCAATTTGAATTGATATCAGCAAATCAGTTAAGGCAAATCATAAAAAAAAATTTTAGCTATTCTTTAAAAAGATCATCTCTTTCTTTTCTTAAGAACTATCAAGCAATTAGGTTCAGAAAAGATATGTATTTTTGAGTTTGTCTCAAATGATATTAAATCAAGAATATAGCTGTGCAAAATCAGATTTGAAATAAAGATATTCTTCTCTTTTTGAAAAAAGATAAATCAATCAAATACATGATAAATAGTAAGCTGTTTGATACTAAATAATTAAAACTAAAGTCCTCTTTAAATATTTGGCTTTAAAGATTATAGCTTTCTAAAAATATTTTGCTTGATATCAACTTTAAAAGATTCAAGAAGGGCATTTTTCAAATTCAATTTTTGAAATCAATCAATTAGAACAAAGTATAAATGTTCATCAATAAAATTTCTTTTAAGACCAAAGAGGCAATCAAATCGATGATCAAAAAGAATATTCAAATCAATTTGGGGGAACAAAAATCAATCAATTGGAGATATGATCATCAATCAAATCAAATGAGATTAAATCAAAATTAGATCAAGGAAAAACTAGATAAAGGTTCTATGATTTTAATTCAACTAGTAAATTTTCAAATTCTTAAAGACTAAACTAGGATGTAATGCATATCAATCAAGCATTTAAATTTTATGATTGAATATCTAATCTTCAAGTACCTAGATCATACAATTTTTAGAAGAATTTTGATAATTAAGCAATTTATGTAAAATTATCAAAAAATAATTTAATTTGTAAATTTTGTAATAAAAAAGATCCTTATATAATCATGCTTATTTCATTTTGGTTTTTCAAGAAATGATAATATGATACAAGGGATTGAACAAGCATGCTAAATTTAGGATAAAAATACAAGCTTAAAAATAAATAATCAAAATAATATACTAGTTTTAAGCAATACATCAAAATATTCAAGTCATGGAGTATGATCATTATAAGCACGAATAAATCATCAAAATCAATTATTTACTCTAAATAAATTCAGTATATATTGATGGTATGATATGAAAAAAGGTTTAGCTTTTACCAAACATCATCATCCATTTTCTCAAGTCCAAGCCATCCATCCATAAGAATTAGCATCTTGTACTTCATTGAATGCTTGGCCTACCTACAAAAATCATTTTCTAGCTTTTGGTATCCAAAACATCTTGGATGCATGGATGTTAGAGCATATAGTTCCTTTTGGAACCCAAATTTGTTTGATTAAAGTTTGGCCGATTCTTTTAGTATTACATTCTAAAATTTTGTGGCCAACTTTGTTGCATTTAAAGCAAACTATAGGGTAATTTTTAGAATAAGCTTTTGTAAACATATTCTTAACAAGTTTCTATTTCCTTAAAGAGTTATATCCAATTTTAGTTTTATTAAAAATAATTTTTTGATTGATTAAAATAAATTGAAGCTTTTGATATCCAATAGTAAATTTTTCGAGCATGGGCTTCAAGTTTTCAATCTCTTTTTTCACTTTTTCATTTTCTTCCATAAGAGATTTATTTTCTTCTAATAAATTTTCTCTTTCTTCAATGCAAAGTTTTGATTTTTCAAATTTTTCTTTCAACTTAATATTTTCTTTAACTAAAAAACTTTTAGATTTTGAAAGGATATTTTTTTTAATTAAGGATTTTTTAGATTTAACTATATTATCCTTTTCTGTAGTTAGAGTTTCAATTTGTTCTAAGAAATTTTTCTTTTCTTTGGTCATGTTTTTCATATTTTTCAAAAGATCTTCTTTTCACTCAAAATCTTTTTTTTTTGTTCAGTCAAAGAAAGATTAGATTTTTTAAGTTCTTTATTTTATAGTCTTACCTTCTTATGTTCATCCATTAACTCATTGAAGGCTTCATATAATTCATTAAAAGTAAATTTAGAAGAGTGTTCATGATATACCTCGTCATTTTAAGCCATGACACAACAACTTGCTATTTCATTCTTCTCTTCTTTGCTTTACTCCCCCTTAATCAATGCTTTCATTTTCTTTTGTTTCTTTATTTTCTTCTTTTTATTTTCATCCTCATGACCCATGAGGCATAAATTGGGGTGAGCTTTCTTCTCTTCATGGGAGCTTGATTCTTCTTTTTGATTTGCTCTCCCATAAGTTGTTTTTAATTTCTCCCATATTTGATTTGCTGAAATACATAAGGAAATTATATTAAATACATTTATGTATAATGAACAATAAAGCATGTTCATGGCCTTAGCATTTAGGTGCATTGATTCTTTATCAATAAATGATGCATCGTGTATGTAAGGGCCATTGACAATAACCTTCCATAGATTATAGTCGTGTTCTTAAATGAAGATTTTTATCCTAGCTTTCCAATAAGTATAATTTGAGCCATCAAATGTGGAGGTCAATTAATAGAATGACCTTCAATAAAAAAAGATTTCATTTTTGGTTGCCAAGATCTTTAGCTCTTGGTGGTTACATCAATAATTAATAATAGAGCACCTACTCTAATACTAATTATTATCCAGAGGTAGCAACCCAAGAGGAGGGATAAATTAGGTTCTTATAAAATTTTAGTCAAATTTAAAATCTCTAAATAAATATGTGCTCCAAATTAAACTAACTAGAATATTTATGATGAATATGCAATGTGTAGCAACAAAATTAAAAATAATGAGATAATGTATGTAAAATAAATAAGTAAAGCAAGAAAGTAAACCAAGTAATCACACCACAAAAATAAAGAGATTTATAGTGATTCGGAGCAACCCACTCTTATGTCCACTCTCCAAGCTTTTCTTGAGAGTTTTACTATAATCTACTCTTGATTACAGTGTGTTTGCTTTTTTGGGCTCATAAACAAATTCAGTTAATTTTTTCAGGAGCACCAACCAAAATCTTACACCATTAGTTTTTCAAATTCACTAACAACCTAGTTGGTTTTTTGAGCTCACTAACTAAAACCTATAAGATCCAATTCCAGGCTAAGACAAGCTTAATTTCTAAGTTTCTTTCCTCCAAAGAAACTTATAAAGAAAATAAAAATACAAGAATGAAATTTCAGTTCAAAATGAAAATAGAGTTTAAACTCTTTAAATTCTGAAGAAGAAGTTGAAGGATTGCTCTTTTGATGCTTCACTTCTCTTCATGTGATGCTTGAGAGGTTGTGCTAGATGTTGGAGAAGATATCTCTTGAAAGTCCTTTGATTTTACTACTTGGTTCCTCTCTTTTCTCTCTTCTTTTGATGTGCAATGGAGCTCACTTAAATCTAAAAATGATTTTTCTCTTAATCCCACTTAATCTTGATTTCAAATTGATTTTCCATCTTTAAATATCCTTGGAGATGGTTGGAGAGTGAGTTCTAGCCATTGGAAGCTCTGAAATAGCCATTAGAGATAAAAAATAGCCGTTAGAAAGATTGCAAAAACTAGACATTAAAGGCTATCAAACTCTATCGAGTTGGTTCAAATTTGGCTTAAAGCTGACTCGACTGATAGAGCTGGCTCGATTCTGTCTAGAGCTCACTCGAATTGTAAAATAGAAAAAATCAGTTTTCTGTTATTCTGAGAGAGCTGGCTCAGATCCAAATCGAGCTGGCTTGAACAACAAAACAAAAAAATATCTTTTCTACCATCTTGAGAGAGCTGGTTCGGCTACATGCTAAATTAAAGTATTAATCATATTTCATGCCAGAACTTGCTCTATTCTTAGGCAGGTTAGCTCTAAACTTTCTAACTTTATTTTTCTTTATTGTTTGACCTTCCGAACTTGAATTTCTTAATCCTAAATCTTTCAAATGAAATTTATATCTTTCTCTTTCATTTTCTTTATGATGAGTCATCCAAATTTGTGAAATCTTCTTTTTTTAAGTGCTTTGACTTGACATCTTGAGAGCATTTCTTTCAAAGATAATTTCTTCAGTACGAGCATTTGAAAAATCCTATATTCAATCTTGAAATACATGATTAGTAATATTTTTATTCAATATTTTGTGATCATCAAAATCAATCATAGGATCAATTCATAGGCTTTAAAAATGATATCTATTTGTAATTGGCTTAGTCAAGAGTCAAAATAATTTATTTTCAACCCTAATCATAACATAATACTTCCAATTTTTATAAACATTAAACTTGCTAACATGGCATAATTTGCACTAACACGACATAGTTTATATCAGTATAGTATAGTTTGCAATAGCACAGCATAGTTTACTATAAAATAGCAATTTTGTTTATATAACTTAAGAAACTAATAATTATATTTTCATATTATAAGAAAACATATAGCAAAAAGGACAAAGTTATATTATATTTCTTTTCTTAAAGTAAATGGATCTTACTTTGCATGATTTATCTTAAAAACTAATTATCCGAGCTATCTTTTTTTTTATTTTTTATATTACTATATATATTTCTATTTGTTTGAAGGAAACAAAGTTATGACATGTGGGTATATATATATATAAGTGGATAAAAAAGGTAAAGATGCAAAATAAGTATTTTAGGAGAGTATACCTGCAAATATTAATTTTGAGAGTATAGTCATGCAAAATCCAATATTTGAAAGGGATACATACAAAAATCTCTATTTTAATATATAGATTAAGTAAGCCTTATTTGGAAGGAGTTGCTCATTTTCTAGATTTTGTATTTGCTAGGCCAGCTAATGGGGATATGGTCCTATGCCCATGCAAGAAACGCAATACTTTATATTGTACAAGATGAAATATGTTATTTGAATATCTACTAAGTGATGGATTTGACAAAAGCTACACCCATTGGATCCATTATGGTGAAGACATTACATCTACTCAAGATGAGCCATTCGTATAAGATGCTCATGATAATATGCATGAAATACTATATGATGCTTTTGGGTTGTTTGACCCATAAAGGGATATTGGTGAAGCATAGGAATACAGAGAGGGGCTAAAATCTGAGGCAAAAATGTACTACAAATTAATAAATGATGCCAACAAAGAATTATATCTAAGTTGTAAGTTTACTAAGTTATCATTTATTCTTTGGTTATTTCAAATAAAGTATTATGGTGGATAGAGTAATAAATCATTTACCTTGTTATTGGAGTAGGCATTACTGTGTGATAAAACATTGCCAAAATCTTTTTATGAGACTAGAAAAATAATTGATGATCTAAGACTCAATTATAGAAGAATTTATGCTTGCCCTAATAGTGACACGTTGTATCAAAAGGAGTATACAGAAGCATTTTTATGTGCCATATCTGTTGCCTTTAGATAGAAAGAAGCTAAAAAGAATTCAAGTGATAGTATGAGAACTTCCAAAAAAAGAAGATGAATGAAAAATTTCTGCTAAAGTTTTTCCTCAACCACAGCCTCATTTAGACTTATAACAACCACATTCCTCCCAACTAGAAGATAATCTAGATGATGGTAAGTCTCACTTGTTATATTATGATCTATATTTATATATTTATATAGACTGATTCCTTGTTATTCTTGTATTTTGCAATTCCTCACTTTAGTTTATGCTATAATATATTTAACTTACTGTGATATGAGCATTTTTCTTGTAATTAAATAGGTTTTGCCACCAATAAGAAGAAGATGCATGGCCCCACCAAGTACCTTAATGTGTATAGTAGGGACAAGAATAATCACATCAAAATCTCCTTCAATAGCAAAGGGCAATCGATAGGAGCAATAGGAAGACATCTCTCTAGCTTCCTAGGAATCATACCATGGAAATCTAACAAATTGCCCTTAAATTATTACTATTAGAGATCATGCAAAAAAGACCATAGAGACAAAGCATGGGAACTTGCGAAGGTATTGTCAAATATTAATTTATTCTTAAGCTATGAATTTATAATTCCCAATGCCTTATATGGTTTAACTATGAAATGCATATCAGACACTATGATATTGAGCCTATTCATATTGAAATCACTTAGTAAGAAGTGGAGGGACTACAAAGCACAACTAAAGGCTGACTAGAAAAATGGCAACCTTCTCATTAATAGGATATCTCCAGCTCAGTTGCAGGCCCTTATTACATTTTGGACTTTAATGATTGACATGTAAACATTTTTATGTGAGGGAGCTGAAATCGTTTAATGAACCTTCATTTATCATGAAAATCATGACCATTGTCATTGCTTCTTACTAATTGAAACTTTTTGCATGCATATTTCTAGATAAGTTGACTAGCAAGTATAGATTTTATGAGTAATTTGATGTATGTATTTTAGGCTCTATAAAATTAGGGATAGGGATGTTCTTATTCTTTAAAATATTAATTAATAATTAAAACTAATTTGCTGTTGGATATGTGCCAAGTGATCTTTAAATCTTAATATGACTTGGAATCTATTTTGATGCTGTATTAATTTTAAGTTTTCATTTTCTAGCACAAATGGTCATGTAGTAGTTTCTTAGAATTGCAAATTAATAATTTTCTTCTCGAGAAAATATGTCTAATATCTATCCTTGAAGTCATTACTTAGTCAACTGACAATGGCTTTTGCAACCCATTTGCTTCTTCCAAATGGAAAAAAAATGTTGTTTTTCTATTGATGATAGAAGCATAATTGATCATTATAATGATTGTAGTTACCATATTATGATTTGAATTTGTAGATGTTCTTAGGGTTCATCATGATAGGAGAACTTTATGTGTGACATCTTACTTCTAATTTAGTAAATATTATCAAACGTGGCTATTGGCAGCTTATACCATTAATCTGCATCCTACTATCTATCCTAATAAAATGCTCATGGATGTGTAACAATATTTTACTTACTAGATTTTACCTCTCATGTTAGATGTATAATTCTATTTATATATATATAAGTAAACATCATTTCATGTGAATGCTCTTGTGATTTGACTATTATCTGAATATTTAGACTAGTTAAATTTACTTTCTATCCAATAAAATAAAAAATAGATAAAGCTAGTCATGAAATATAAGAAATGATACACACGGTGGATAGCAAAAGTTTTGCAAATGTTCGATAAGAATCAATATATTTTTATGCGTTTAAATTTCAGATTTGATATATGTGTGATATTTATTCTTATGATAAGTTAAGAACTCGCTAATTTAAAATAAATTATAAAAATACCCTTCAACTTTAGCCTAATTTCACTTATATCTTCTTAACTTTAAAAAGTGTCAAACTAGTCCTTCAAGTTTTTGAGATGTTCTAATATGCTCCCACCATTTATCTTTGTTAATGGAATCCTATTACGTGACTATCATATGATACCATTACTTTACAAAAAGGCCAAACTATCCTTATCCTCATCTCCTCCCTCCTTCCTCTCTAATTGCTCCCTTTTTTTCCCTCCGGCATCGACGTCTCTCCTTTCTCCTTCCCCATCCTCCTTTTCCTCCTCATCCCCTTCTTCTCATCATCATCCTCCTCCAAGCTCCCCATGGTGGCTCCATCCACCTCCACCTATCTCGTTGGCTTCTCCTCCTTCCTCCTCTTCCACTTCTTCTCCTCGTACGATGTCCTACTCAGACATAATGGTAGCGGCCTCCTCAAACAAAGTTAGAGATTTTTTTTAAAAAAAATAGAAAGAGGAAACACTATTGGCCACTGTATGTCCCTCTCATCGGTAGAATAGCAATGAGTCTCCTCAAATCAAGCAACCTCCTATACTTCCATCTAAGTTTTTTCCTCCCTCTTTATGTTTCTCTTTTTTCCCTTCCCATTTTCTCACTATCATTCTTGAATCTACACCAAAATTTCAAAATTTCTAAGCCTCTACCTCAACTATGTGTTCCTTCTCCCTGGCTTTCACTCCTAGATCTACATGATAACTATCATAAATTTCTTAATAAAAATATTAAAATATATAATAATTAATATTTATTTTAAAAAATTAATACTTTTATTTTTGTTTCATAGGAAAAGTTATCACCAATGTAAAGAGCTCAATTTATGGATTCAAACAAAATAAATTTAACAAAAATCAAAGCTAAAATAAAAAAGATATGAAGGTCGAAAGTTTGAATAAAAGAAAAATAAATCGGCCAGCTGAATCGATCGGTCCAAAGAAAACTAGCCCAACTACGGTCTAGAGCAAAACCAGCCTGCCATCGTGCGAACCAGCCTGCCAACCAACCCGATCTACCTTCAACCCAATCGAATGCAGCCCGCAGCCCACTCCCCTCCAAACCTGACGTCACCCTAACATCAGGAAATCGTGCGATCCATAATGGACCGCACACTGACTCAATAGGCATGGACCCTTAAATGATCCACAGAAATAACCACATGGCATTCAGGGCAAAACGGTCATTTTTGCTGATGCGACGCATTTTGATTCAATGCGGTTTTTATTACACTCGATCCAAGTGGTCCACGGGCACAATAAAGTATGACCCAATAGTTGACATCGTTGCCAGTCAGGATCCAATGGTCGAAGGTGATTCCCATTTTGCTTCAGACACTCTTAGGCTCCAAACGCCATCCGACGGTCTTCAGCCCTCCTAATCAAGATCCAACGGTCGAAATCGATGCTGACCAAGATTTGAAATGCCAAAGATGAGTCTCCAACTTGATTGAGGCTTCTTGAAGGACGATCGGATGGCCGACATCACTCCTAGCTAAGATTCGATGGTCCAAAGCTAATTAGGCGCTGATGGTAGTGGATTTTGATGTTTTTAAGCTATTTGATCACTGATTGACAACCAAATTTCTCCATCAGGTGGAATTCAATCCCAAACTCGAAATTAGACTTCAAATAGGACTCTAAATCATGATTTTTCACTCTATAAGAAGCTTCCTCTTATGCCAGACTGAAAGGGAGAACCCTTCTTGGGGGATTAGCCCTCTTAGAAGCTCTTTCTCTCTCTCTTTCTCCCTTCTCTTCTCCTCTCTCCTCTTTTTTTCTTTCTTCTTTCTTTTTATTTTTATTTTGGAGATATAAATATGTTGAAAGCTACAAAGATCAGAATTATGTACGGCTAAAGGTCTCGTGTCTAGAGAAGTAAGAGAAGTCTTCCAAGTATGAAAGTTTGCAATTTGAACCCTATTTTTTTTATTAGGCAATAAAAATTATTTACCTTTTACATGCATTTCTTATTTATATTTTAATATTAAATTTTTTATAATTTATATCTAAAAAGATAGATCATGATCATAGATAGATACATTCTATACTCAGATTAGGATGAATTATAAGAATTAATATAATTTATGTTTATATTCTTTCATTGCATGATCTAAATAGTCTATATCTGTGAGATGGATCATGATCGTGTTAGATATGGTCCATGCTCGATAGAATAGATTATATTGGAAACAGATCAAAGGAATGTACATCTCATAAAATTACATGTTGATAATGAAAAGATTACATGAATCAATTATTAACTTTAATATTGAAAGATGAAACTGAAATCCTAGATAATTTCTTTTCTTATTCTTAATTAATTCTTAAATTTTAATTAATTAAGTATTTACTTTTTTATTTTAATTTACTATATTTAAATTAATTTTCTTTAATTTACTACTTTAAATTTTTACTTTAAAGATTAATTTAAAATTTTAATTTTTTAAAAATTAAACATAACTTAGCCTTCAATTTTTGAAAAAATCGATATCCAACTCACCACTGTCCTAATTAATAGTAAGATCGATTTTAATTTTTATTTATTACTGAAATGATAAGCAATTAAATTTTTGGCATCATTGTCGGAGATTATAGCATAGTTACTTCAACTAATTAAAAATTAATTAATTAATTTTAAAAATAAAAAATAAAAAAATATTTTTTTTAATTTTGTCTAGTTATTACTGTTTTTCATAACTGATTTCTACTTTCTATAGTTTAGATTAATTTATTACTTTTTAAGACTTAATCACTTGAATTTACTTTTTTTTGCAAAACCATACGAATCAAAAACTAACAAAAATCTATAAAAAGATAAAACCATAAAAACTAAAAAAATTGATGACATCTCATAACACTTAATTAATTTAGCATAATCAAAAATATAAAATAAAATTAATTTTTAACTTGATTGGACACCTTGCTTTGTTTCAATTGCATATCCATAATATACTTTAAGGGCACAATCCATTAAACAAGATAAGATGGGGATTTGATCATCCTTTCTTAGCCCATAAACCATAATCCTTCATATTTTATTGATCAAGTCTTAACTTAAAATCAATTAGACATTGACTCTTAAAGATATTCGAGCTCAATAGGACAAAAAACCCCAAAAATTTGATCGAATTAGGATTAATCAATTTGACTGGTGTCTAAGACAAGTGGTTCAAAGATTACATTCTGAAAAAAGATGGTTACTTAATTAATTTTGTTAGCTTACCTGACCAAGATAATTGGTATCTAAGAAAAGCAACGGAGGGACTTCCATCGATCTTATACTTATCTAGCCAGTTTAGTGGCTGATTCTTTACTTGGAGGGCTTGAAGATGATCTTGGAAGTTAGGAGCTATTTAGATTTAGGTAAATCCTAGGATAGAGAGTCCATGCTTGTTTAACTTGATTGTAATAAATAATAAACACTAAACCAATTCTTCGCATCTATCATCCTTAGATTCAGGATCCTCTAAACTCTTATCTTTAGAATTCTCTCTTCTCATCTCTCTTCTTTAAAATAAAATAAAATAAATAATAAATAACAATCAAAGATAGATTTTTATGTTGAGCTATCTCGTAGAATAGATCATTTAGAAGTCAATAAAAATCCTTCATATCCATCTTTTCTTCCTGCATAATAAGTTTGTGCAATATGTTCGAGCCCTACTCATTATGTAAGTAAATGCCCATACCAAATTTCTAAGTATATGTATGAGCAAGTTTATCAAGATCAAACCCAAATAGCCTATGAAAGAATCAGATCTAGGATTTTAGGGTTAGATCATGAAACTTTTTCAGATCTATGCAATGAAAAGTAGAAATTAATTAAATTAATTCATAAAAATATTAGAGAATTCCTAAATCTAAGATACTATTACATGATTATAGCATGTGATTAAATCAAAAATTAAAAATTATTAGAAGAGAAAGTGTTGATCACATCAACATAGATCTATACTAGATCTAATATAGGTATTTAACAGGAGATCAGATCTATATTATCTTTGTAAGTTAGATATTTTAACTCACTAATCCAGGCTTGAGGATGAAGCTCCAAGCTGTACATATATTTGGCCTCTAAAGGTTGTCCACACAAGCCCACAAATACTGATCAAAAGTTCGGTGCCTGAAAATTAGCACAGTATGCTAGTACTATGCTGATCCTTCTTCGACAGTCGATCCAGATCTTTCTTCTTCAAGATTTGGATGCTCCAATAATTTAAAAAGAAGGGGAGAGATTTTTAACTAGAGATAACTCTCAAAAAAATCTCTAAGAAGGAGGAAAAGGGAAGAACAAAACAACCCTAGAAGAAAACCCTCTTCTTCTTCTTTGTTCTCTTTCCTAGACACCTAGATTTGTGTCTTTAAAATTTCCATGCCCAAGATGTTTCTCTCCTAGGTCTTACATGCCCAAAAATCCTCTCTAATGGTTGGAATACCTAAACAAATTAGGCCAAAAAGATCTTCTTATATAGAGATATGTAGGAGTCCTTATCTAGATCAAATACCTAGACAAGGTATGTCCAAAATAGGCAACAAGTTGGGGCACCCAATACTTGGGCACCCCCTCCTTTTTTCTAGGCATGGACCAGATGTAAATAGAACACAAAAATCCCTTTCTTACCATGAAAAATTAGAGGTAAATCAGGGAGAGTGGGCGGCATGCATGGGAGGAGTTTTGGTTTTCTAAAACTCTATCCAAAGGATTTGATATCAAAACAAATTCCCATATTTTGACTTGGTCCACACCTAACTACCATATAGGAAAGAGAGGGAGAGAGGGGTGTGCATGAAAAAGCTTGGGAGAGGAGATTCTCCATGCATAAAACTATGAGAAGGAGCATGGGATGGGCATGGGATATAGGTGGCACAAGGTAGGGAATCCTAGTCATAGTAGGATTCCTATTTTAACTTGGTCAAAAATGATTTCTCAAACCAATTAAATCAAAATAATTTTAACCCAATTAGAGTAGGTCTTGGTCCAACCAAGATCTTAATTAAATTAGATTAAATTTAATTTAATTTTAAATTAATTTCTAATCAAATTAGAGATTGGGTTGACCCAAGTCCTAATTAAACTAGGACTAGTTCTTCCTTACAATTGGCTCATCCAATAAATCAATTAAACTTGATCCAATCAAGTACAAACCAATTCTAATTAAATCATATTTAATTAGACTTAATCTTAGCTCTCTAACTTAATTAAATTAATTTAATTAGTAATTTAATTGCTAATCGATCCTCCTACAACACCTGCACTAGGTTAAACATCAATCGTATCGATCGTTTAATCCTAGAACGATTCTTAATCATCAATCAACCATCCAATCAGATTGAGAGCTTTTATGTGTGTGACCCCCTAGGTCCGAACCTAAGTCGGTAGTATAAAAATAAATTTCTATACCAATCAAAGTGATCATCTAGCAATGGTACCCGATGGCTGGATAGGTCGAATGTGTAGAACAACATCCTTAGAATCCATGTAGATATAGTTTTCATATAATTCATCTTCTTGACCAAAATGCTTGTAGGATATCTCAGAATTTAACTGTCAACCCTAATTAGGTCATCCACATTATACTTCAAAATTTTAAATCCATCTCATGGATTATCCTAGCCAAGATTTTACTATATTGAAATATAGTGATACATTCTTCTCCAACTCTTGGAGTAGTCAATCCCATCTTGATCATACATCGATTTCACAAGTACTTGACTATGCCCAGAAGCCTTCTGTTACTGAATTTGAAATTAAATTAGGCTGATATCAAAGCATAGTGAGTTGCTTGCAGGCCACTAAGGTGATCTCAGGTCTAAGAAACACTTATACCTATTTTCCATCAGAGCAATTCTTGACAGTAGAACCCTTTGGAGTTGATCACGTTCAGTGATGATGTACCTTTACATCTTACTTGAATATCATACTAGTATCTCCATACTTCTTGATAAAGAGGATAACCAATCTATATGGCATACAGCGATCTATGCTCAATAGACGTTGTCGTCCTTATTAACAGTCTATCATTTGATCGCAAACAATTTAAGAACTAATCAATAAATCCTCTCTTTATCAAAACTAAATAGTCCTAAGGACTTCATCATAATAATGAAGTTCATTAGAAGATATAGACTTTATGATGAAAAGATGCCAAAATATTTATAATTTATTAATAAATTAATTATAATTATAAGATTGCTCAACCATCAATAGATTGATGATTGACTTTGGAACATATTTTTTGACAACTCCCACTTATCCTAAAGCCACTTGGCATAGTATCTAATATCCATCTTCGACTTATGATCGAACTTCTTTATTGCTAAGGCTTTAGTAAAGGGGTTGGCCAGGTTCTTCTTTTCGTTGATCTTCTGAAGGTCGACATCATCTCGATCCATGATCTTTCAGACTAGATCAGGTGGAAGCGATGCAGTATGTGCTTCATCCTCTAGTGTACCTTCGATTTTTTCGCTTGAGCAATGGCACCAGTGCTGTCGTAGTAGAGCAAGACAGAGCCATCAAGGGAGGATGCTACCCTAAGCTTGATGATAAATTTTCTCAGCCACACAACTTCCTTCGTAGCATATGATGTTATGATATACTCCACCTCATAAACAGAGTCTACTACAGTATGCTGCTTGAAACTCTTTTAGTAGATTGCTCCATCATTTAGAGTAAAGATGTAACTCGATACACTTCTATTATCATCATGGTCAGATTAAAAGCTGGAGTCTATAAACTCCATAAGTTTCATATCTGACTCACCATAAACCAACTATTGATCCTTAGTATTTCTCAAATACTTAAAGATGGCTTTAATCACTTTTCAGTAGTTTTCTTCAGGATCAGATTGGTATCCACTCGCTATTTTTAGTGAGTATGCCACTCTGATCTCATACATATCATGGCGTACATGATAGATCTACTATCGAAGCATATGGGACTCTACTCATACGCTCTCTCTCTTCAAGAGTTATCGAATAATTCATTTTAGAGAGAGAAATTTCATGGCCTATCGAGAGATAGCTCTTTTTAGATTTTTTTATGCTAAACCTCTTCAGCATAGTATCTATGTACGTAGACTGGGATACCCAAGCATCCTTTTAGATCTATCTCTATAGATCTTCATTCCTAGAATGTAGAATGCTTCACCCAAGTCCTTCATGGAGAACTATGATGATAATCAAATTTTTATTTCCTGTAGTGCGGGGATGTCATTCCTGATTAAATGAATATCATCCATATACAAGACAAGGAATACCACTGCTGGACCATTTGTTCATTTATAAATGTAGGACTCTTCTTTGTTCTTAATGAAGCCATATATTTTGATCACCTTATCAAAATGCATATTCGAACTCCAAGATGCTTGCTTCAATCCATAAATAGATCTCTCAAGCTTGCACACCTTGGATTCATTTGTGGATGCAAACTCCTCAGGTTGTATCATATACACCTCTTCGGATAGCTCTCCATTTAGGAAAGCTATCTTCACATCCATTTGTCAGATCTCATAATCCAGATGGGTAGCTATTACAAGTATTATCCAAATGGATTTGAGCATTACCATAGGTGAGAACATCTCGTCATAGTCAATATCATAACATTGATAATATTCCTTGATAACTAGACAGGCTTTATAGGTCTCCATCTTTTCGTTTGTGCCCCTCTTTCTTTTGAAGATCCATTTACATCCAATGGGTTTAACCCCTTCGAGTGGGTCAACTAATATCTATACATCATTGATCTTCATGGGCTTTATCTTGGATTTCATGGCCTCAAGCCATTTTTTGAAATCAAGTCTTTGCATTGCATCCATATAGATGATCGAATCCTTATTATTCTCATCGAATTCGATGGGATTACCATTCTGGACCAAAAAACTATAATATCTTTCCAACTGATACGGTACTCTTCCGGATCGCCTTAATGGTGTAGGTACATTAGGCTCTAGATTTGATCTAATCAAATCCAATTCAGGTTCAGCCATAAGTGTCGGTCCTTCTACCTATTGAACTTCATCAAGTTCAACCTTAGAGATAATGGTTCCTTTACCAAGAAACTTTTTTTCTAAAAAGATTGCCTTAAGGCTAATGAACATCTTTTGTTCATCAGCATGGTAGAAAATATATCCTCTGGTCTCTTTTGGGTATCCTGTGAATGTGCACTTGTCAGATCTAGATCCAAATTTATCTGTGATTAACTGCTTCACATAAGTTGGGCACCTCCAAATCCTAAGGTGTGAAAGTGCTGGCTTACGCCCTGTCCATATCTAATATAGAGTCTTAATTACAAACTTACTTGGAATCCTATTTAATATATAAGAAGCCGATTCCAGTTCATATCCCTAAAAGGATATCGACAAGTTGGCAAAACCCATCATAGATCGGACCATTATGCTGTGGTGTTCTTGGAGGAGTCCATTAGGAGAGAATCTCATTCTCTCCTAAATATGTGAGAAACTTACCAGAAAGGTATTCTCCTTCTCGGTCAAATCGAAGAGTTTTGATACTCTTCCCAATTTATTTTTCCACTTTTTCTCAAAATCGTTTGAATATTTCAAATGAATCTGACTTGTGTTTCATGAAATAGACATATCTATATCTGAATAGATCATCTATGAAAGTGATGAAGTAGAAATATCCATCTTTGGTATCAGTGCTCATTGGTCCATATACATCAGTATATACTAGAGCAAAGAGCTCAGTGGCTCTCTTACCTTTTTCAGTAAAAAGTGACTTGGTCATTTTACCAAGAAGATAAGATTCATAGGTTGAAAGTAATTCACAATCATTGACTTCGAGGATTTCCTCTTGAGTCAACCTATTTATCTTATTCTTATTTATGTGACCTAGCCTACGGTACCATGAGTAGATATCAGACACATTATCTAATATAGGGTGCTTGCCAGTTGAATAGACTATATTAACAGGTTGTGATAACATGTACACATCATTATTCAAATGTCCAGAGAAAACAATAACACCATTCATAATGATATTATAAAATTATTTTTTATTAAAATTTTATAATTATCTTTGGTCAAAAGATCTATAGAAATGACATTCAAAAAGAAACTAGGACAAAAATGATAATCATTAAGAACAATAGTATGGGACTCAAATACAAGTTTTAAGATTTCTAATGCTAGAACTGGAACTGATCTTTCATCTCCAATATTCAAGAACCTCTTGCCTTGCTCGAATCTCCTACTGACCTGCAATCCCTGCAATGAATTGCAAATATGGTAAGGGCTATCGGTATTCAATACCTAGTCAGTAATATCACAAATAGAAAAATTACAAGAAGTTATCATACAAATATCTTGCCTAGCAATAGCTTGCTTCTTTCTCTACCTGTTCGGATCTAGGGAGGCAATGTACTGAGGATAGTTTCTCTTCTAATACTCCCACTTCTTGCAAAAGAAGCATTCAACTTGACTCTTATCGAGCTTGATCTTTCTGGTCTGGTCCTACACAGATGTTCCAGTCTGAACTTGCACCTTCTTGCCTTTCTTCTTCTTGTTCTTCTTCTCATTTCTAAAGGATCGAGAACCAGAAGATGAACCTTCCACTAAGTTCACCAAATTCTTATGGAGCTGATGATCCTTCTCAAAGTTCTAAAGTAACCCATGGTAGTTTACTTCAGGCTTTGTCATTCTGTAATGAGGAATAGAAGATAGTATTGAGAATAGTATCCCAAAGCCAATCATCAACCTATTGATGATTGAGCTATTTTTATATAATTATATATAAATTATTAATTAAATAAAAATTATTCTAATTTTTTCATCATAAATTTTTTATCTTCTAATAAACTCCTGTCTATTGTGATGAAGTCTTTAGGACTATTGAGATCGACAAAGAAGGATTTATCGTTTAGTCCTTAAAATTATTTGTGACCAAATGATACTTTGTTACCAAGGACGATAATATTTATCAAGTATAGATCATTGTGTGCCATATAGATTGGTTGTCCTCTTAATCAAGGAGTGTGGAGACACTGGTATAACATGCAAGTGAGATGTAGGGATACATCTACACTAAATGTGACTGACTCCAGAGCTTTTCTATTGTCAAGAATTGCTTTGATGGAATATCGATATAAGTGTTCCTCAAATATGAGATCACCATAGTGATTTCCATGTAACTCACTGTGCTTTGGTGCCAGACTACCTGAATTTCTAATTTAGTGATGGAAGATTTTTGGGTACAATCAAGTACTTGAAGAGTTGGTGCATGAGTCAAGATGGGATTGACCACTCCTACAATCAAGAGCTGTATTCAATAGTATTTCAATTTAACAAAGCCTTGGCTAAGATAGTCCCAGTGAGAGGTTGCAGGACTAATTGCTTTGAGACATGATTTGAATGTATTTTCTAGGGTTGATAATTTAACCTAGAGTCATCCTATGCACAGAGGTCAAAGGGATGAATTATGTGATAACCATATTCACGTAGATTCTGAATATTGTGATTGCACTATTCGGTTTATCTAGATATTGGATACCATTGTTAGATGGTCACTTCAATTAGTATAAAAAATTGGTTCTTGTGCTATCGACTTATGTTTGAACTTGTGGGATCACATACACTAAAGATTCCTATCTGATCTAATGGCTGATCGAGAGAAGTTTAATTAGTAATTTGATCACTAATTAACTCAATTTGATTGAGTGATTATTTTTGGATCAAGACCAATTGAATTGGATTCATTTGGATTTGACCGAATTAGGTTATATGATGATCTAATCATCAAGGAGATTTAATCCTTGATTTGATCAGGAGTTTGGCTTGATTAATTCCTAATTTGATTAGGATTTAACTGAGCCTAATTAAGCCTAAATAAGTTAGATTTAATCTAGTCCAATTGGACCTAACCAATTTAGATTGGATTGGTTCAATTGGATGACTAATGTAAAACTAGTTTGACTAGTCTTCTCATGTGCCACATCATTCTTTGATTTGCACCATCCTTTCTCCACGAAAAATATGTTTCTCATAAGTTTTTTCATGTAAGGGAGGGTGTGTGTTCTCCCTTCTCATGCATCTTATGGATTGGTTCGATCTGGTTACCAATTGAATTCGAATAAGATTTGAATTTGAATGGATAACCACTTGATCTAAACCAACCCCTCATGCCTCCCATGTTTTGTGCACTTCTATAAATGCTAGATTTTATGGACGTGCAAAAGAGAGGAAGAGAGAAGAGAGGAACATCAAAAGGAGAGAAGAGAAAGTCTCTTCTCTACATGCATGAAAAAAGTAAAAGCCTGGCGCAAGGATTTTGGGTGAGAGCATATCCTAGAATCTATCTAGGGTTTGGGATTTAGATCTGTGAGTTATGAAGGTCATGACTTCATAGATCTAGGCAGAGAACCTCCTCAACTTCTCATCTACATTTGTTAAGATCCCGAGCATCCAAAGATCCGATGAAGAAGATCAAAAGAAGTTTGATCTAAATCAGCCATTGAAGGTTTCTGCAGAGCTAGCACTTGGGAGGAACTGATCAGGATCAAGGCCTCATGTGGATTACCCATAGAGACCAGATGCATGTGTGGCTTCATTGCGGCAATCAGATCTACACAGAGATCAGATTGCAGCATTCTTCTATCCGTGAAAAGATAACATGTTCTAAACACGTAGAACAGCAAAATAGTTTTACTATTATTTTTATTTTTATTTTCAAATATACATGCATATATAATATATTAGATCCTATAGCATGTAGATTTTTTATATTAGACTTGTAGCTTTTCATTATTGATAAGATTAATAATATTATCTACTATGTATTTATCGAAAAATATTGAAAGTAGAGCTAGAAATCCTGTGCGCTCCCTCCAATTGGTATCAGAGTAGTAGGTTCTTTGATGTATTATATATGCATGATTTAGATTATTTTTAGATTAGATCTAAATAATAATCTAATCTAAAAAATAAAAATAATGATCGTATGAACTATAGGTTATCCTACTGTAAGGTTTATCCATTATAGTGGAAAGGTTGTCCTAGTATGTTGCGATCTATAAAATTGATCATAAAAATTTTAGATTGAATCTAATATTTTTTTTATGATATGTTTGAAGGGTTTATTCTAAATTTTTATCATAAATTAGTGTTTAGATTAGATCTAAATAGTTTCATGATTTTTTTTGTAATGTATATAGATTTAGATTAAACCTGAATAGGATCTTAGGAAGGTTCTTTTCATCGATCGAGCTGGCTCTCTCAGGAATCAAGCCAGCTCGACCAGCATGCCAGCCATGATATGATTTCTAGATTGATGCTCCAACTGGCTTGGTAAGGAACCGGGCTGGCTTGACTTTAATTCGGGTCGGCTCAGATGGGATCCAAGCCTGCCCGACTAAAAGATGACCTTTGGGCCTTTTGCTCGAGCCGGCTATCTCAGGAACCAAGCCAGCTCGACTTTTGCTTGGGCCAGCTTGGATGGGGTCTAAGCTAGCTCGACTGAGAAGTTGGCTAAAGATCCTTATTGGCTCGTTTTATGTGATCAAACCTACATCTAGTGCTTGTTTATGAAATAAGCCAACCCACTTTTGAAATGAGTCAATCTATTTAGTGAAACAATGCTAGGATGTAAAGAATCTTTCAAAATTTTAAAAAATATTTTTGAAATATCGAACCCCAACCCTCAACCTAAAACTTAATTGAGAATTAAGTATGATGAATTAGGATCTAAAATTATGAATTAAAGATCCTAAGTCATTGATCATAAAATATGGGTTATCGAGTTAGTCGAATTAGGTCCATTAATTAGGTTAGAACTAAGGTTAGTTAAAGAATGAACTAAATTAGAATAATTGATCAAATCTGATCAAATCTAACCAAATTACAGTAGTTGTAGTTGGTCAAGCCCATGCCTTTAATGAGGACCACATGGACTTGATTCGTGGCTACGCGGTCGAATCTAAAATTGCTAGGTTGGTCAAATTGAAACTAATAAATTGGATGGTGTCTAAGATAAGTCTAGCAATTTAGATCAATGATTTTTAATTAAGAGCTACTCACACTGATTCGGTCTTTGATGAGTTAATGGCATATCCCTTTCACTGATCTCACTTACCTGGCCATCCTAGTGAATTAGATTTTGATTAGACCACTTGATGATTTGGGCTCATCCATGTCAATTAGGTAAATCAATTTGACTAATTTAGGTGCTCCTAATGCCAGTTTTAATTAGGTCCTTATTGATCTAACTTGGTGAAGTTAGTGAAAGAATCCAAATTGGTAGATTGATTATTCTTGAAATTGATTAATAATTTTTTTTTAAATTATTAGGTCCTTAAAATGATAAAGTTATGATGATAATTAAGTCATAGCCTTCCATTAAGTTGAGTGATAATGGATCCATTAGTTTAATAATCATTGGAGGTCTAAAGATCTGATGCTTATTGACTAATGAAATTATCATTCATAATATGATAATTTGATCGTATCTTTCTAATGGTGATCAGGTTAGCTGGCCAAAGTTGGGTCGATCATTCATTGGTCTGATGCATCAAATGTGGTCATGTTAATGGTTGGACCTAACTGGATCTTTTTAGGGAGGCCAAAGCCTACTAATTAGATTTTAGGAGCAAAAAGAATTAAATTACTAAAAGTTGTTTGATGAAATAATTGGTTATGAATCTATCCATAGGTGCACGTGGGTTGACCAATTAAAGTTGGGCTCATCTGTAGTCTATGTGGATTCTAGTACTCACTAAGAAATTAGAGATAATTTTTTAAATTGGAGGTAGAGGCTATTGATTCGAATAATATAGTGGGAGAATTTTTAGACTAAAGTTCAAGTCTTTAAAGTAAATAATTCATTTACTAATTAGATCCATGATTTTTCTTTTGTGCAAAAATGGCCACTATCCTGTCGCTCCGATCATTGTTGGACAATGACAAACTCATCAGACCCAACTTCGATAACTAGTATTGAAAGTTGAAGATCATCCTGGAGCATGAACAGATCTTATATGTGTTGACTGATGCGACACCTGAGGAGCCAACCCCGAACACTATTAAAATGGTGAGAGACACTTACCAGAAGTGGCTCAATGACCGCACCACTATTCAGTGTATTATGCTGACGGTAATGAATAATGAGTTCAGCCATAGGTTTGAAAATGCCTAGCCTAAGGAGATACTTCAAATGTTGAATGACTCTTTTGGCATGCCTGACGATGTTGAAAGGCACAAAACTAGTTATGCCATTTTCAACACTCGTATGAGGGATGAGGCGTCAGTCACTGATCATGTATTATACATGATCGAGATGATTGAATGCTTAAGTAAGCTGAATTTTTTCTTACATGAGCAGCTTGGGAAGGATGCGATCCTGAACTCATTGCCCAAGTCCTTCCTCTCATTCCTTACTCATTTTAGGATGACAAAACCTATAGTGAACTACCATGTCTTATTAGGGTTGCTGCAGAACTATGAGAAGGATCACCAGCTCCAAAAGGGATCGGTGAATGTAATGGAAGGGTCTTCTTCCGATCGACCCTTTAAGAAAGAAAAAAAGAAAAAAAAGAAGAAGAAGAAGAAGGTGCAGCCACATGCTGGAATGTATACATAGAGTCTGACTAAGAAATGCAAGCCTGATTAGAGCCAGATGGAGTGCTTCTTTTGCAAGAAGTAGGGGTATTAGAAGAGGAACTGTCCTCGGAACATTGCCACCCTAGACCTGAACAGGCCGAGGAGGAAGCAAGTAGTTGCTGCGTAAGATAATTATATGATAACACCTTGCAACTTCTCAATTTATGATACTACTGCTGGGATATTAGATACTAGAAGCCCTTATCATATTTATAATTCAATGCAAAGTTTACAGGTCAGTAGGAGATTTGGTGAAGGCAAGAGATTCTTGAATGTTGGAGATACAAGTGATTGTCATTTTTGTCCAAGTTTTTTATTGAATATAATTTCTGTAGGTCTTTTGGCCAAGAATAGTTATCATTTTTCAATAAAAATAAATTTTTGTGATATCATTTTGAAAGGTGTTACAGTTTGTGTTAGATAATTGAATAATAGAATTTATCTATTATCACAGCCTGTTAATATTATCCAGTTCCCTGGTAAACATCCTAGATTTGATGAAGTATCAGATGTCTACCTTTGGCATTGTAGGCTAGGTCACATCAACAAAAATAGAATAAATAGGTTGGCTCAAGAAGAAATTCTTGAGATCAGTGATTGTGAATCACTTTTAACCTGTGAGTCCTATCTCCTTAGAAAAATGATCAAGTCATCTTTTATTGGAAAGGATGAACGAGCCATTGAACTCCTAGGTCTAGTACATACTGATGTATGTGGATCCATGAGCACAAGCACAAGAGATGGATATTTTTACTTCATAATCTTCACAGACGACCTATCAAGGTATGGATATGTCTATTTAGTGAAGCATAAGTCGGAGTCATTTGAAATATTCAAACTATTCTATAATAAGGTAGATAAGCAAACTAGGAAGAGTATTAAAACTTTTCGATCTGATCGAGGAGGTGAGTACCTTTCTAGTAAATTTTTGATATATCTTAAAAAGAATGGAATTCTCTCTCAATGAACTCCTCTTGAAACACCACAGCATAATGGTGTGTCTGAAAGGAGAAATCAAATCCTATTGGATATGGTTCAATCCATGATGGGATTTACCGATCTACCTATCTTCTTATGGGGATATGCGCTCAAGTCAGCTTGTTATATTCTAAATAGGATGCCGAGTAAGTCTGTTTCTAAAATGTCATATGAGATATGGATAGGATGTAAGCCAATACTCTCGTACCTTAGGGTTTGGGGGTATTCGGCTTATGTCAAATATTTAGTAATGGACAAGCTTGGACCTAGATCTAACAAGTGTAGCGTTATAGGATACCTAAAAGAAATCAAAGGATATTACTTCTATCTTGCTAATGAATAGAAAATGTTTGTCAGTCTTAAGAGAGTCTTTTTAGAAAAAAGAGTTCCTTGGTGAAGGGACTAATACCTCTAAGATCGAGCTTGAGGAAGTTCGATAGGTGGAAGAACCGATACAAGTAGCTGAACTTGAACTAGATTTAATTCAATCAGACCTAGAGCCTACTGAATCTACACCCTTAAGGCTATCCGATAGAGTACCACATCAGCCAGATAGATACTATGATTTCTTGATCTGGGATGGTGATTCTATCGAACTTGATGAGAATGATGAGGATCCGATCACCTACATGGATGCAATGCAGAGATCCGACTCTAGAAAATGGCTTGAGGCCATGCAATCTAAAATAAAGCCCATGAAGGTCAATGATGTATAGACATTGGTTGACCTATCCAAAGGGATAAAATCCAAAGGGTATAAGTAAGTCTTCAAAAGGAAAAAAGGCACAAATGGAAAAGTGAAGATCTACAAAGCCCATCTGATTGCCAAGAGATATCGTCAATATTATGGTATAGACTATGACGAGACATTCTCTCCTATGGCAATGCTCAAGTCCATTCAGATCATGCTTGCGATAGCTGCGCAGCTGGACTATAAAATCTGATAGATGGATGTAAAAACAACTTTCCTAAATGAAGAGCTGGCTGAAGAGGTGTATATCATACAACCTGAAGGTTTCACATCCATGGATGAGTCTAAGGTGTGCAAGCTTTAAAGATCCATTTATTGACTAAAGTAGACATCTCGGAGTTAAAACATACATTTTAATAGGATGATCGAGACGTATGGCTTCGTTAAGAACAAAGAAGAGCCCTACATATATAAATGGACTAATGGTCCAGCAATAGTATTCCTAGTATTGTATGTGGATGATATTTTCTTAATTAGGAATGATATCCCTACATTACAATGAATAAAAGTCTGGCTATTGTCATAGTTCTCCATGAAGGATCTGGGAGAAGCTTCCTACATCTTAGGGATGAAGATATATAGAGATAAATCTAAAAGATTGCTTGGGTTGTCCCAGTCTACATATAATAATACTGTGCTGAAGAGATTCAGCATGGAGAATTTCAAGAAGAACTATCTACCGATAGGCCATGGATTTTCTCTCTCGAAGAGGGATCATACCAGTGAGACCTAAAATCTTAAAATCCTAATTTAAATATTTCTGATCGATGGAACATTGAGTTGGGGATCAATATTTTCGGTAAGACTAGCACATCCTATGTATGCTCAATTGAGAGGGTGATTGATTTCGCAATCACTTGTGTATGACACTAATATAAGGATGTAGGTGCTCATTAGAGAATGAGCTCACTGAATTAATCCAAGTCGAGAATATCTAATGGAGTTTTATCTACAAGTCAATATATGATTCTCATGGTGGAATTGTGCATGTAGTCCTTTGACCTAAAACTACCATAGAACCTTATATATATGAATCCATATTTTGGTTCATACTCATTCATGACTCAGTCATGTATGGGGTGATCTGGATATGGTGGATTATATATAAAGATTGTGAGTAGGTTAACATGGAATCGATCACTCTTAGTAAGAGAAAATCGCATCCTACCTGCTTCAAACAAATGATGATTTAGGAAGACTTTGATCAAAGCATGATGAAAATTAGAAATGATTTCTAATGTTTCATTAAATGAATCATCATCATAAGATTGAAAGAGAAATAAATATGATACTAGGTTTGACATATTTTCATATCCAGAGTCATATTTAGGATGCAGGATGATCGAAGGATCTAGTTGCACGATAATTTTCCACTAAAGGATATTTTTGATATTTTTATTAAAATTTCACATCTTTCGGATAGTCACGATATATTGCTAGACGTCAATCATATCTTGTGGGTTTGATCAAATTTAATTTGATCATTAATTAGAAAGTGTTCTAATTGGTAGAATTGGGTAGGCTAGTTTTGACCTAAATCAGTTTGGTTGAATTCTAACCAGTTTAGGATAAATCACATCCAGACCCACTACTGGCTAGATGTGGAACCCAATGGATCACACACAAAGAGAATTAATTAAGGGTCTAATTAGATTAGACCATGTTTGCAAGTTGAACATGCTAGCACATGTTGCAAACCCTAGCACCTAGATTCGAATCGGTTTCCAATTTGGGCTAATTAAGGTCCAATTTGAGCCAAATTGGATTTGATCTTGAATTGGGTTAGCCTAGACTGATTGGGCTTCAGATGGGGCATCACATACTAGAGTCTCACGTACCATAGAGTCTCTCTCCTGCACGTGGGAAGTTATTCATGCGCAAGAGTCCTTGGCGCATGGGTTTATGTAAGCACCTACCGTCTTTGACTTTTCCTCCCTTTTCCATATATAATGTCATGTGAAATTACATATGGGCATGGACATCAGATATAGGGTGAAGAAGAGTCCTTCTGCAGGTTAAATAATATGTCATCTGATTAATATTTGCATGAGAAGGGACTCCTTGCCACCCACTCTTCCTTGGCGCCTCTTGGACCAAGTCAAAGTCCCTTGAGACTTTAAATAATTCAAAGATTATCTCCACACCATTTTGCTGAATAGGGCATTCTACATTAAGGCCATTGGATGGCCTACTTATCATATCTAATGGTGGAATATGATGGCACCAATAATGAAAGCCCACGACTCTTCGTAAATAACTTACGTAGAATTAGTCTGAGAGTCCTTCTGCTTTAAGGCACCTCTTGGACTAAGTCTACATGTTGTTATTTCTAATGAGGCATGAGATAGGATGAAGGGACATGAGATAATAATGTGGGAAGGGTGTGAGAAAATGAATTGGCACCCCTACGTACATTATAAATAGGGATGCGCACCGAGAGTCCGAGAGAGAAAAATTTATCTTTCTTTCTTACAAGTATTTTCTCATTGTCCGATTTTCTTTCTTCTCTTCTCTTGTCCAAACCTTATCCTAATAAGGACAAGAAGTCATCTTAAGACAAAAAGATTAGAAAGAAAAATTAAGAAGATAAGGGAAAAAGAAAGAAAGGTAAAGAAAGGCAAGGAAGGTGACATAAAGGCTAAGGAAGGTCTTGCCCATTTAATAAAAGTTCTTATTCTTAGAATTTTAATTATATAAATCAGAGGTGCTGATGTCTTGATCAAGTCTCTATGTGGATCAACGTTGGAGGGTGAATACGTGGGCACCTGATAGAACCCCTTATAGACTGCTGCCAGTGATTAGGATCAATTCAGGGTTTAGCGATAAGAGGTATGTTTAATTTTTTTCTTTTATATAACAAATGCATGCTATATGATTGAATTGATAATAAGGTGGTCCTAGGATTTGGTTTTGATTTATTTGATTTCATAATTTTGCTTTAAAATCTATGCTTCCACCCTGTACACCAATCCTTTCAGTGGTATCAGAGCAAGCCTTATTAAGTTAAATTATATATTACTTTTCTTATATTATAATGATATAAATTAAAAAAAAAATGATATGATCTTTTTATTAGCATATTTTTTAATATGATGTGATCATATTTTTATATTATTCTATAAAGGTTGCCCTGACATAGTGGAAAGTATTCACTATGTAATGATTGTTGTCCTAGAATAAGTATACATGTTAATATTTTTATCATAATTAATATTTTCATGCATTTAGTTTGATTTAAATCAGGATATGCATCAAGAATATTTAAATCCCTCTTTAAAATTATATTAAGTTATAGTATAATTAACCAATAGCTAAATCAATCTAGATATCTAATTAGTCAGTCGGTGTTTAGGAAAAGTGGTTCATAATTGGTAAAGAAAATATGATTTTTTAATTGATTTTTTTGTCTGACCTGACCAATTTATTGGTGTCTAAGGAAAGCAATGGGGGGACTCCCACCTCTCTCCCACTTACCTGACTGATTTGATTAATTTAATTCTAGATTAAAATGCTTAGTGTTATATTCACTATATTTAGGCCTTCTTTCATGCTGGATCTTTATTATGTCCAAAACCATATTAGTTTTGTTGTGTAACCACAAGACCTATCATGGAGACTGATGTAATATTAATCTGGTGCATTGAGATGCTTACAGCATTTTGAATATACTGCTTTATTGTGTAACCACGTGAGCAATTATATTTCATTTTGACTGTATGAAAATGAAGAGTTCTTTTTAACTAAAATATTATAGTTTGTTGTGCTAACACAAGGCTATTAATGTTTTAGAGGCTAGGCTTTTATTGAGAATTGCATAAAATGCAAGTGGAAAGAGTTTCCTACCTTTGAACTTATAACAGATTTGTTGTGCAACCATAAGACTTTTTATAAGGAATTAGGGTCTTATTCTCACAAAGAAAATCAATTAAGGTTTCTCAATTATCATATTAGAGGGTTATGATTTTCAATAAAATAGTAGGACATAATTAAATTAAAGTCTTAATTTAATTATGTATGTCATCGTGAGTTGTTTGCTTATGTATTATTCTTTATTATGTAGATTAAATGGCTTCTTCACTTTCACTGCGTTCATTTTTGGATTCAAATAAATTGATTGGTCCAAATTATGTGGACTGGCTGAGAAACCTAAAAATAGTACTCAGTCAAAAAAAAACTCTCCTATATTCTTGATGCTCCTAATCCTAAGCCATTAAGGAAGGATGCCACAGATGAAGATAAGTCCACATACAAGATGTGGCAAAATGATTTTCTTACTATCAAATGCATCATACTTGCCTCCATGAGTAATGAATTACAGAGGCAGCATGATAGCATGGACACTCAGTCCATATTGCTTAATCTAAAAGAGCTTTATGGAGAGTAGAGTAGGACTACTAGATATGAGATATCTAAGCAATTATTCCATACAAGAATGATAGAAGGTACATCCATACAAAATCATGTTCTAATGGTAATTGACCTAATCACTCGATTAAGTCAACTAGATTTGTTATGGATGGGGAGTTAAGTCAGGATTTGATCCTACAATCACTCCCAGAATTATTTTCTTAGTTTGTCGTAAACTATCACATGAACAAACTAAATTCTTCCTTGCCTGAGCTGTTAAATATGCTCAAGATAGCAGAGAGCCATATCAAGAAGGATAAGGCTCCTTTTCTTCTTGTGGATGGGATCTCTAAGAAGAAGGTAGGCAAAATGGGTTCAAAGAGGTGGCTGAATCCTAAAGATGGTACAAGTAAGAAGAAAAAGGAAAAGAAGGTCTCCGGATAAATGACCTATTTTCACTACAGCAAAATAAATCATTGGAAGAGGAATTGCAAGGCTTACGTTGCAACCATGAAGACTGGTGCAAATAATGTACCAAAAGGTATGTATGAGATACATACTATATTATCATTAAATTCTTTCATTTTAAACTCTTGGGTATTGGATACCGACTGTGGTTTTTATATCTACAAATCTTTGTAGGGGCTGTAGAAAATTAGGAGTTTAAAGAAAGATGACTTCAAGCTCTATGGTGCTGGAGGAGAGTCTATCCAAGCAGAAGCTATAGAAAAAACTATATTGAAGTTACCTTCTAGAAAGAACTTAGAACTTATAAATTATTATTATATGCTTAAGATCATTAGAAATATTATATCTATATTCTTGCTATTAAAATAAGGTTATAGTCTTGATGTAATGAACGAAGGATGCTAGATTAAATATTCTAATGAAAATATTTGTTTTGGCATGTTTAGCAATGGTTTGTTGACTCTATGTTTGGATGACAATATATTTCATATTGATGAAAATAGAAAATGTAAAAGAGATGACATAAATAATACTTTACTTTGGCATTATTGATTAAGTCATATTAGTGAGACTAGGATTAACAAGTTATACAAAGAAAAGTTCTTTGATCCTTTTGATTATGAATCATTAGGAACTTACGAATCATATCTCATGGGTAAAATGACCAAGAATCCATTTAGTGGAGATGGAGAAAGGACAAGTGACTTATTAGAACTTGTACATACGGATGTATGTGGTCCTATGATAACTCAAGCCAGAGAAGGATACTCTTATTTTATAACATTCACTGATGATTTATCTAGGTTTGGATATGTGTATCTTATGAAACACAAATCCAAAGCCTTTGATAAATTTAAAGAGTATCAAAGTATGGTCGAAAAACAAACTGGACAAAGTATAAAAATCTATCTATCTGATAAAGGAAGAGAATACTTATCCAGTGAGTTTTTAGAATATCTTAAAGATAAAGGGATTCTTTCTGAAAGGACACCTCCTTATATACCGCAATTAAATAGTGTAGCAAAAAAAAAATTGTACCTTATTAGATATGGTACGATCCATGATGTACTTTACTGAATTACCTATTTTCTTCTAGGGTCATGCCCTGGAGATCGCAATTTATATCTTGAATAGAGTACCTTCTAAATCTATATCTAATACTCCATATGAGATATGGAGAGGTAAGAAACCTAATCTTATGTATCTTAAGATATGGGATTGTCCAGCATATGTCAAAAAAAATTTTGGACATAAGCTTGATGCTAGATCAGACAGATATCTATTTATCAGATATCCTAAAAATAGTATTGGATTTTTATTCTACCATCCTACTAAATAAAAGGTGTTTGTAAGTAGGCATGCCACTTTCATGGAAAAGGAGTTTATCCTAGAAAAAGGCAATAGAAGAAATATTGAATTTAGTAAAGTTCAAGAAAAATAAATAAAAATTTTTCAACCAAATAATCACATAAATATAAAAGAACCAGAACACATAACTCCTATCCATAGATCTGATAGAGTGTGACTTACACCTATGAGGTACGGGTTCATTATTGAGAATAATGAAGCCCAAGTCATTGAGAATGACGAACCTCTGACCTATACGGAAGCAGTCAAAAGTAAGGACTCTGATAATGGCTGGGTGCCATGCAATCCAAAATGGACTCCATGCACACCAACAAAGTATGGACTTTGGTGGATGCACCAGAGGGTATAAACTCTATTGGATAGAAATGAATTTTTAAGAAAAGATTGAAGTAGATGGTCAAATTGAAACCTATAAGGATAGATTGGTGGCTAAGGGTTTCAGACAAAAATAGGAGATTGATTATGATGAAATATTTTTACCTGTTACCATGCTCAAATCTATTCAAATTATGCTTGCCATAGCGGCATACCACGATTATGAAATATGGCAAATGGATGTGAAGACCGCCTTCCTTAATGGTTTCCTTGAGGAGGAGGTTTACATGTCACAACCAGAGGGATTTAAGTCAAATGAGAGACCAAATTAGGTATGCAAGCTTAAGAGATCCATTTATGGATTAAAGCAAGCATCAAGAAGTTGGAATATCCACTTTGATGTAACAGTCAGAGAGTTTGGTTTCATCAAGAATGTGGATGAACCATGTGTGTATAAGAAGATTAGTCGGAGTACCATAGTTTTCTTAGTTTTGTATGTAGATGACATACTCCTCATTGAGAATGATATTCTAATGTTGCAATCAATCAAATTATGGCTATCAAATAAATTTTTCACGAAAGACTTGGGAGAAGCATCTTATATACTAAGAATAAAGATCTATAGAGATAAATCTAAGAAGATGCTAGGCTTGTCCCAATCTAGGTACATTGACTTAATACTGAAAAGATTCAGTATGAATGGGAGTAAAAGAGGTTACTTACCCATGAGTCAAGGTATACATCTCTCTAAAAAGATGTCTCCAAAGACACCAGAAGAGAGAAATAGAATGAGTTCTATTCTTTATGCTTCGACTATTGGATCAATAATGTATGCCATGTTATGTACAAGGTCTGATGTTGCTTATACCTTAAGCATTGCAAGTAGATTTCAGGCTGATCCAGGAGAAGATCATTGAAAAGCTATAAAAAATATTCTTAAGTACTTGAGAAGGACTAAAGATATTTTTCTAGTATATGGTGGTTCTGATCTTAAACTAGAAGCATATTTTGACTCTAGTTTTCAATCAAACCCAGATGATAGCAAATCCATTTCAGGGTATGTCTTTACTCTGAATGGTGGAGCAGTGAGTTGGAAGAGTACTAAGCAGCCAACTGTAGCTGACTCAACCACTGAGGTAGAGTACATAGCTGCAAGTGAAGCCGCTAAAGAAGCTGTCTGGATGAAGAAGTTCATCACTAAATTAGATGTTATTTCTGAAATTAAGAATCCAGTACCATTTTACTATGATAATACTGGAGCTATTGCTCAAGCAAAGGAACCAAGGTCTCATCATAAATCCAAACACATTTTGAGACGCTTCCATCTCATTCATAAAATTATTGAAAGACAAGATGTTGTAATAGAACGAGTAGACACAAAGAACAACATAGCAGACCCTTTCACTAAGGCTTTACCACTGCAATAGTTTGATCGCCACCTTGATTGTATAGGATTAAAATATAAAGGCAATTGGCTTTAGTGCAAATGGGAGAATGAAAGGAATATGCCCTCAAGCTAATCGAAATTTTTTTTTTTTGATGGACTACTCTTTGTCTTCCAAACTCATGTAATGACATTTCAAAATAAATGAAGGCATTTATTTCATCATATGCAGTCTCTTATTATTTATTTAAGATTAAGATGAACCCCATAAATTAGGGCTATGATTTTAGAATTATGATGAGATCATACCAATGAGATCTAAAATCTTAAAATCCTAATTTAAATATTTCTGATCGATGGAACATTGAGTTGGAGATCAATATTTTTGGTAAGACTAGCACATCCTTTGTATGCTCGATTGAGAGGGTGATTGATCTCACAATCACTTGTGTATGACACTAATACAAGAATGTGGGTACTCATTAAAGAATAAGTTCACTGAATTGATCCAAGTCGAGAATATCTAATGGAGTCTTATCTACATGTCAATAGATGGTTCTCATGGTGGAATTGTGCATGTAGTCCTTTGACCTGAAACTACCATAGGACCTTATATATATGAATCCATATTTTGGTTCACACTCATTAATGACTCAGTCATGTATGGGGTGATCTGGATATGGTGGATTATATATGAAGGTTGTGAGTAGGTTAATATGGAATCAATCACTTCTGGTAAGAGAAAATCACATCCTGCCTGCTTCAAACAAATGATGATTTAGGAAGACTTTGATCAAAGCATGATGAAGATTAGAAATGATTTTTAATGTTTCATTAAATGAATCATCATCATAAGATTGAAAGAAAAATAAATATGATATTGGGTTTGACATATTTCCATACCCAGAGTCATATTTGGCATGCAGGATGATCGAAGGATCTAGTTGCATGATAACTTTCCACTAAAGGGTATTTTTGATATTTTCATCAAAATTTTACATCTTTTGGATAGTCACGATACGTTTCTAGACGTCAATCATGTCTTGTGGGTTTGATCAAATTTAATTTGATCATTAATTAGAAAGTGCTATAATTGGTAGAATTGGGCAGGCTAGTTTTGACCTAAATCGATTTGGTTGAATTCTAACCAATTTAGGACAAATCGCACCCAGACCCACTACTAGCTAGATATGGAACCCAATAGGTCGCACACAAAGAGAATTGATTAAGGGTCTAATTGGATTAGACCATGTTTGCAAGTTGAATATGCTAACACATGTTGCAAACCCTACCACCT
This sequence comes from Cocos nucifera, assembly GCA_006176705.1. NCBI lineage: Eukaryota > Viridiplantae > Streptophyta > Magnoliopsida > Arecales > Arecaceae > Cocos > Cocos nucifera. Next base: position 976,495 of record QRFJ01000076.1, read on the forward strand.
AGATTCGAATCGGATTCGAATTGATTTCCAATTTAGGCTAATTAAGGTCTGATTTGAGCCAAATTGGATTTGATCTTGAATTGGGTTAGCCTAGATTGATTGGGCTTCAAATGGGGTATCACATACCAGAGTCCCACATGCTAGAGAGTCTCTCTCTTGCGCATGGGAAGTTATTCATGTGCAAGAGTCCTTGGCGCATGGGTTTATGTAAGCACCTATCTTCTTTGACTTTTCCTCCCTTTTCCATATATATTATTGCATAAAATTACATATGGGCGTGGACATCAGATATGGGGCAAAGAAGAGTCCTTATGTAGGTTAAATGCTACGTTATCTAATTAATATTTGCATGAGAAAGGACACCTTGCCGCCCACTCTTCCTTAGCGCCTCTTGAACCAAGTCAAAGTCTATTGAGACTTTAACTAATTCAAAGATTATCTCCATGCCATTTTGTTGAATGGGGCATTCCACATTAAGGCCATTGGATGGCCTACTTATCAGATCTAAGGGTGGAATATGATGGCGCCAATAATGAAAGCCTGCGACTCTTCATAAATAACTTACGTAGAATTAGTCCAAGAGTCCTTCTACTTTAAAGCACCTCTTGGACTAAGTCTACATGTCGTTATTTCTGATGAGGCATGAGATAGGCTAAAGGGACATGAGATAATAATGTGGGAAGGGTGCGAGAAAATGAGTTGGCCCCCCTACGTACATTATAAATAGGGGTGCGCACCGAGAGTCCGAGAGAGAAAAATTTATCTTTCTTTCTTACAAGTGTTTTCTTATTATCCAATTTTCTCTCTTCCCTTCTCTTGTCCAGATCTTATCCTAATAAGGATAAGAAGTCATCTTAAGATAAGGAGATTAGGAAGAAAAATTAAGAAGACAAGGTAAAAAGAAAGAAAGGTAAAGAAAAGCAAGGAAGGTGACAAAAAGGCTAAGGAAGGTCTTGCCCATTTAATAAAAATTCTTGTTCTTAGAATTTTAATTATATAAATAAGAGATACTAGTGTCTTGATCAAATCTCCATGTGGATCAATGTTGGAGGATGAACACGTGGGCACCTGATAGAACCCCTAATAGACTGCTGTCGGTGATTAGGGTCAATTCAGGGTTTAGCGATAAAAGGTATGTTTAATTTTTTCTTTTATATAACAAATACATGCTATATGATTTAATTGCTAATAAGGTGGTCCTAGGGTTTGGTTTTGATTTATTTGATTTCATAATTTTGCTTTGAAATCTGTGCTTCCACCCTATACACCAATCCTTTCAATGACACATACGCAACCAGATGTAGCATACTCACTAGGGGTAGTGAGTAGATACCAATCTAATCTAGGAGAGAATCACTAGAAGGTTGTTAAAACCATCCTGAAGTATTTGAAAAATACTAAGGATCAGTGGCTTGTTTATGGTGAGTCAAACTTTAGACTTGTGAGGTTTACAAACTCCAGTTTCTAGTCTGATCATGATGACAATAAGAGTGTATCAAGATATATATTTATCCTTAATGGTGGTACTGTCTGCTGAAAAAGTTTCAAGCAACATGCCATGGTCGATTCAATGTGCGAGGCAAAATATGTTGCTGCATCAGATGCTACCAAAGAAACGGTGTGGCTGAAGAAGTTCATCACCGAGCTCGAAGTAACATCCTTTCTCGATGGTCCAATTCTACTCTTCTGCAATAGCTCTGGAGCCATAGCTCAGGTGAGGGAACCAAAGGCACACTAGCGGATGAAGCGTATTCTACATCGCTTCCATCTTTTTCAGAAGATCGTGGATCAAGATGACATCGATCTTCAGAAGATCAATGGAAAGGAGAACCTAGCCAATCCATTCACTAAAGCCATTACGGTGAAGGAGTTCGACGACTTCAAGTTGAAGATGGGTATACGATACTATACTGGTTGACTTTAGGCCAAGTGAAAGATTATTGGGAATAGTGTACCAAAGCCAATTATTAGCCTGTTGATGATTAAGCTATTGTTATGTAATTATATATGAATTATAAATTGAATAAAAGTTATTCTGGCTTTTCATCAAAAATTTTTCATCTTTTAATGAACTCCTATCTATTGTGATGAAGTCCTTAAAACTATTTAGAGTCCACAAAGGAGGATTTATCGTTTAGTCCTTAAAATTATTTGCGATCAAAGGATATGTTGTTACTAAGGATGACAATGTTTATCGAGTATAGGTTGTTGTGTGTCATATAAGTTAATTATCCTCTTAACCAAGAAGTATGGAGATACTGGTATGGCATGCAGATGAGATATAGGGATACATCTGCACTGAACGTGACCAACTTCAGAGCTTTTCTGCTATCAAAAATTGCTTTGATGGAATATGGGCATATGTGTCCCTCCAACCTGAGATCACCATGGTAACTTTCAAGCAACTCATCGTACTTTGGTGCCAGACTACCTGAATTTTTAATTCAGTGATGAAAGATTTTTGGGTATAGTCAAGTATTTGAGGAGTCGGTGCATGAGTTAAGATGGGATTGACCACTCTGGGACTCAGGAATTGTATTCAATAGTGTTTCAATTTAGCAAAGCCTTGGCCAGGATAGTCCTAGTGAGGGGTCACAGGACTAATTACTTTAAGACATGATTTGGATGTATCTTTCAAGATTGACAGTTTACCCCTGAGTTATCCTATGCACAAAGATTAAAGGGATGAATTATGTGGTAACCACATTCACGTAGATTTTGAATGTTGCAATTATACTATTTGGCCTATCCAGATGTTGGGTACCATTGCTAGATGGTCACTTCAACTAGTATAGAAAATTGATTCATGTGCTACCGACTTAGATTCGAACCTGCAGAGTCACACACACTAAAGTAAAAAAGTTTAATTAATGATTTGATCACTAATTAACTCAATTTGATTGAGTGATTATTTTTGTATCAAGACCAATTGAATTGGATTCATTTGGATTTGACCCGATTAGGTTATAAGATTATCTAATCATCAAGGAGGTTTAATCCCTAATTTGATCAAGAGTTTATCTTGATTAATTTTTGATTTGATTAGAAGTTAACTAAGCCTAATTAAGCCTAAATAAGTTGGGTTTAATTTGATCCAATTGGGCCTAACCAATTTGGATTGGATTGGTTCAATTGGATGACTAATGTAAGACTAGTTTGACTAGTCTTCCCATATGCCACATCACCCTTTGATTTGCACCATCCTTTCTCCACGAGAATGATATTTTTTGTAAGTTTTTTCACGCAAGGGAGGGTGTGCATTCTTCCTTCACACGGGCCTTATGGATTGGCTTGATCTGGTTACCAATTGAATTTGAATAGGATTTGAATTTGAATGGGTAACCACTTGATCTAAACCAATCCCTCATGCCTCCCATGTTTTGTGCACTTCTATAAAATGTTGGATTTTATGGATGTGTGGAAGAGAGAAGAGAGGAACACCAAAAGAAGAGAAGAAAAAGTCTCTTCTCTGTGTGCATGAAAAAAGTAAAAGCCTGGCATAAGGGTTTTGGATGAGAGCATATCCTAGAATCTATCTAGGGTTTGGGATTTAGATCTATAAGTTACAAGGGTCATGACTTCATAGATCCAGATGGAGAACCTTCTCAACTTCTCATCTACATTCATTAGGATCTAGAGTGTCTGAAGATCTGATAAAGAAGATCAAAAGAAGTTTGATCTAAATCAGTCGTTGAAGGTTTCTATAGAGCTAGCACTCGAGAGGAACGAATCGGGATCATGACCTTGTGTGGATTATCCATGAAAGCCAGATGCATGTGTGGCAACATCACGGTGTTCAGATCTACACAAAGGAGATTAGATTATGTCGTTCTTCTACCCGCAAAAAGATAACATATTTTGAACACGTAGAGCAGTAAAATATTTTTACTGTTGTTTTTATTTTTAATTTCAGATATGCATGTATATATAATACATTAGATCTTGTAGCATGTAGGTTTTTCAGATTAGATCTATAGCTTTTCATTATTAATATGATTAATAATATTATCCACTGTGTATTTATCAAAAAAAATTTAAAAAGTAGAGCTAGAAATCCTGTGCTCTCCCTCCATATAGGACTTGCGCAACGAGTTCAATATTGCATCTTTCTCAAGCTGCTAATGCAAGAAAAAGCTGAGCTTGCTCAAATGCTCCATTAACTCGATCATGTGTAGTAATGATCAGTGATAGAACCTCTATCCCGCATTCTGGCATTGAAGATGGCACAACTAGTCTTGTGCCTCTCAATATCATCGGATATGCCAAAAGAATCCTCCAACATTTGAAGCATATCTTTTGGCTGAGCCATCTTGAATCTATGATTGAACTCGTCGCATAATATAACGCACCATGATTCGATAACTGAGTCAGTTCTGGTAAGTATCTCTGACTATTCCATATGCATTTGGAGTTGGCTCCTCAAGTGCTAGATCTATCAATATGTACAAAATCGATTCATGCTCTAGAATAATCTTCAACTTACGGTACCAGCTACCAAAGTTGGATCCCACCAGCTTATCATTGTCTAATAATGATCAGAGCGAAAAAAAAGTGGCTATATCTACATAAAGAAAAATCAAAATCTAATTAGTAATTGATTCATTAAACCTAAAGATTTGGACTTTAATCAAAAGATTCTCTAACTATTTTATTCGAATTGATAGCTTCTACCTCCAATTTAAGGAATCATCTTAATTCTTTAGTAGGTACTAGAATCCACATAGACTGCACACAAGCCCAACTTTGGTTAGTCAACCCATGTACATCTAAGGATAGGTTCATCATCAATTATTTCTCTAAATAATTTCTAGTAATTTAATTTTATCCTGATCCCTAATTAGTAGGCTTTGGCCTTCACTGAAAAGGTCCGGTTATATCCAACCATTAACATGATTATACTTAGTCCATCTAACCAATGAATGATTAAGCACAACTTTGGTCGATCAACCTAACCACCATTTAGAAAGACGCGGCCAAGAAATCATATCATAAATGATAATTCCATAAGCCGATAAGCACTAGGCCTTTGGGTTGTTAGATGTGTGCCCTAAAAGCCAGATTGACTGTCACTTATAATACACTTCTAAGAGCAATTTTATAATTTTAACTATTAATAAATGAGTTATTTTTCTATCATAGTGTATATTTAAAAGTGTCTGTGATACATCCTTTGAGTTAATGATAATGACAATTCATATTTTCAAGAGTTGAAAATTTAAGACATGAATTTTCATAATTAACTCATAAAATACTCCCGATCGTAGGATCATCACGAGGATGATGATTGATCTAGAAGGTTGGTGTACAATCGCTTTCTTAGGATAGATGTCTTGAGTCTATGGTGTGGAAACATCAGAGCGAGAGTACAGATACTTGTTAGAGAACAAGGGCACTAAATGTGACCACGTCGAGTAGTCATAAGGAAGTCTACCTTCTCGTCGATGACTAACTTGATGCTGTAGTGGTGTGTATGGTCTTTTGACTAGAGGTGCATCAGTAGTTTACCTTGAGGGTATTATAGTTTGACTACATCATAACATAGTCTCCTAGCCATTCAGAATCATGAGGTGTATGTTGGCTATAGCATGTTTATTGTAGAAATTGGATTGCACCAATAAGGAGATCTATCTATCTCGGTAGATGAGAAGTAGTCCTATGATAATTATGAGATTGAGTCCTTAAGCCCATGGCCATGGTAGAGTGAAGATGATAGAAAGAGTTTCTATTAGGGTGTTACATTGGACTCGAATCGAATGATTAATTCATATGATGGACATTGGGTTTGACGAGTTCACCTTAATCCTAATCCGTTTGGAGCTCAAGATAGAAGAACCCAATCACACAGGTAACTACACCGAGAGATTTGCTTTTAGTTTTGATGGATTGCCACTATATACTACTAGGTGTCATTGGTGGATTTTGAGAGTAATTAGAATGATTTTGATGATCAATCATTCTAATTATATGAATTAGAAAAGTTTTGGTCCATCAAAAAATGTTTCAATGATGTCGATGATGGAGATCAAGACATATCTCATTACTATACAAAATTGAACCTAACTAGATTACACAAATAAGGATTTGGATTTGAATGTCATCAATTGAGCTAATCCGATTTGATTGATTTGGATTAGATCCAATCAGGTTCAAGGTAATCATGCTAACACATGATTGAGCCTGACTTTCTTCTTCTAAAATCTTTTTGATTCATCGCAATAAAGTCAAATTTGATTTGACTCATTCTTATATTTTGAATGAATTTATTTTCATCTGATTGGAATAAGTTCAGATCAGATTAATTATAGAAATTAAATCCATTCATAGTCAAATTGGACTAGGGTCAAAAGTTGATCTGTTTGAGAGAATTGAGGGTCACCTGATCAGATGCTTTTAGAAAATTTTTTATAAATTATTTTGATCTAATTTTTGGATATGTGATAGAACATGAATTATACATTGGGTTTACCAAATTTCATATTTTTTGGAGGTGTCTAGCCTAAGTTATGATAGAGTTTGATTTGGATAAAACTCTTAAGGAAAGAATCCTAGGCATAGTGGACTCTTCCTTATCTACTCATGCTGTCACCTTCCAGATTAATTTTTAGCATCAAAATCAGATGAGACCTGAGGATTTTCGTGGAGATCTGATCTAGGAGTCCCAATGGTCGATAAAATAAAGATTTTGGTCAAAGAGGGACTCTTACTTGGCACTATGCTTTTGTATAAGAATCCTTGCACCAAAAGGCTACCATTCTAGATATCCTACACCTTCTCTATCCTCTCTCTCCCTCTCTTCTACTTGTCTAAAAGGTTAGGCACAAATCTGAGAAGAAGATCTAATCAAATTTGTGAAGAGTTCAACATCTACGTGACAGTATTCGTGAGACGGACACACAGCCTTTAGAAATTTTTTGAAGGACTTCCAGATCATACTTAGATTTGATCTTTGGAGAAAAAATTTGTGAGAAGAAGACATCTAGATTCTTCTCAAGTGGACACTAGTAGAGGTCAGGTGCATGCGTGGCTCCTTTCAGAACCTTAGGAAACATCAGGATTATCTTAGGATAATCAGATTATCCAAACAAGGTATGAAATTAAATCTAATTTAATTTTATTTTAATTTTTAATATTAGATTACCATGATTAGATCTGAGAACTCTTAAATATGATTGAATCATTTAGAAATCTTTTAGAAAAATTTATCTCAGATCTGATCAGATCTGCTCGATCCTATGATGGAAAATAGGATTTTTCCTTCAACTGGTATTAAAGCTGCATTAGCAGTTCTTCAGATCTACCTTAGATCTAATTTTATTTTTATTTATAATCTAATATTAAAAGATTTTAGATGTCACATCAGATATGATTAAATCTAAAATTAAAAAATTAAAAATTAAATAATTTAGATCTAATATGTATAAGATGCATGACTAGACTTGGTATAGAATAGTTCTATGTGTAGTCTAGTATGATCATGTATTTATTTTAATTAAATATAATTTTAAATCTATTTAATTTTTATTTTTTAATATTATAACTATTATAATTAAATCTAAAAATAAAAAATAAAATTTTTAATTTTTGATTTATTCATATGAGATATGAAAGATGCATGCTTAGACTAGTCATAGAATTATTCTATAAGATATCTAGAATAATTTTATTTTTGATATGATCAAATTTAAAATATTATTTTTTAAATTTAATATATAATATTTTAGATCTAAAAGTATGCATATTGATGATACATGAAATATATGCAAGACATGTATTAGTTAGATCTTTTTATATGTGATATATGATCTAAAAAATTTTGTAGTAAAAAAATTATATTTTTTATTAAGAAGTTCCCCATGGCCATCCAATCATAAGAATAAAGTAGGATTTAAAGACCCTCTCCTCCCATTCAATGGGATATTCTTATGGCGTGTAGGGGTGCTGCGCATTTGTCCTTAATCAGAAATCAGAACTTATTTTTCTGCAAAACCTTAGATCCTAAAATTCTAAGATTTTTATTACATATTTTATTCATGAATCCAAAATTTAATTAAGAATTAAGATTATAAAATTAATTAGATCTAAAAATTATAAATTTTTAGATTTAAGACATATTCATAAAATTAAGTTCGGACTTAGATAGCTCAATTAGGTCTAGCGGTTGATCAAACCAAATTAAGATTTGGTTAGGTGGGATCAAAGAAAGCTTAGATTTGACTAACCTAATAGGATTAATTCTAGATCAAGATCGAATCACATTGAGATGTGACTCAATCAAATCAAAATCTAATTTGGCTCTATCGTTCAAGTCTGGATTGTAGGCTAACCCAATTAGTTCTGATTCAGTAATTTGATGTCTAAGATAAGTCTGGCAGATATGACCGACTGATTTTTAATTAGAAGCTACTTGATTTAAATGCATTCTTATCAAGTTAATGGTATATCCCTTACATCGATCTCACTTAGCTGGCCATTTATGTTGATCCAATTCTGATTTGAGATGGCTAACAATTCAAGCCAACCCATATCATTAGGTTAATCATAATTGTTATGACTAAATCAAGTCAAGTTTAAAGAGACCTAAATTAAATTTTTCTAAAAAATATTAAGTCTGAGGTCTTCCACCATTGTAGATGTGCAGACCCTTCCCAGGGTTGATTGTTCTCGACTGGATACAGTGGTTCAGTTGCATCAAAAAGAAGCAATAATGTCTATTAGGCATTGGATGCTATAAGTTGGAGGATGGATTGGGCTCAATATTTTGGATATAGTGATGAATCCAATTAGAAATCTAATCTACGCAAATGGTGGGTCTGACTTAACTAAGGAGTGGATCAATATTTCGGACATGATGAGATTCATGAATTAGAGATCAGGTTAGGGTGCACTATGATTAGAGAATCATTGGACAAGAGTTGTTCACTAATCGGTTGATCCATCATCAATAACTATTAGGTAAGGTGGTGAGTCAGTTGGTGGGACCACATCATCCACTAAAAATTAATAATCGTGGAGATTTTTGTATCTCTACCAAGAAAGTATAGGGATCTGAGTAAATAATGAAAGCCTAATTTATTTAAAAATAAAATTTTTAAATAAATTAGTTAAGTCTAATTATAAAATCTAACTAGAAACTTTGACTTTCTATAGAAAAATATCTGCATCCAACCCACTAGCCCGTATCCTGGACACCCATAGACTGATCGAACCCAACTACAAGGATTGGCTCCAAAACATTAAAATTATTTTGGATTCTGAGAAGTTGACTCATGTGTTAGAATAGGATCCTCCCACCTTACCAGTCTATCCATCCGCTGATCAAAGAGCATCTCTCGAGAAGTGAATGGATGAAGATAACAAAACTAGGTATTACATGTTGGGCTCAATGTCTGATGAGCTCCAACACCAACTTGAAGATATTAAGACTAGCCATCAAATGTTGGTTCATCTGTAAGAGTTGTTTGGTGAACAGAGTCACATGGTCAAATATCAAGTCACTAAAAGACTGTTTAAGGCTCAAATACATGATGGCCAGTCGATCCAAGATCATTTTCTGATGATGATCAAAAACTTAGAACAGCTTAAGAAGCTCGGTGTCAAGGTATATCAGGATCTACAAACTGACATAATTTTGCAGTCCTTGACTGATGCGTATGGGCAGTTCATCATGAACTATCATATGCATAAACCTTGGCTGAGCTCATAAATATATTGGTTACTGCTGACCTTTCTATGAAAGATTCTAAAGACTCAGTACTTACTATAGAGCAAACTTCTTCCAAGAAAAAATCTTTTAGAAAGAAGAAGTCCGTGAAGAAACAGAAGGTGGATGGTGGAAGAAGAAGAAGGCAGAGCCAAAAAAGAAGGCTGCTAATAAAGAAAAATATTTTTATTGCAACACTGACGGCCATTGGAAGCGGAACTACCCTCTTAACCTGGCCAGCCTGAAGAACAAGAAGGAGGCAGGTCCTTCTGGAGGTATGCTCGTTATAGAATCTAATCTTATGATTTCTTCTACATCAAATTAGATGCTTGACTCTGGTTCTAATGCTCACTTGTGCACTTCTACGTAGGATCTTGAGGATAGCAGGAGGCTGAGGGATGGTGTGATGATCCTATGTATCAAAAATGGAACAAGAGTTACTGCTATAGCTATGGAATCCTATCCTCTGTGATTACCATCAGGATTAGACTTAGTACTTAGGAACTATTTTTATGTACTTGCAACAAGCAGGAATTTGATTTCTATTTCATGTTTAGCACAGGAAGGCTATGTAATTAGTTTTCTTAAGGACCATTGTAATATTCTTTATGAAAGAAATAAAATTGTAAGTGGATTTCTTATAAATAGTCTCTATCAGTTACATATTGATGTTTCTATTTTTAATATCGAGCAAAATGTGAATGCCATAGGATCAAAGCGACCTAGGGATAGTCTAAACGATAGGTATCTTTGGCAACTTAGGCTAGGTCATATAGCTGAAGATAGGGTTAACAAATTGAAAAAATTTAGGCTATTGAATCCATTGACTTTCGAACCATATCCAATTTGTGAATCATGCCTTCATGGCAAAATGACCAAGCTTCCTTTTGTGGAACATGGGAAAAGGGCCACAGACCTGCTTGCCCTAGTACATACTGATGTATGCGACCCATTTGATGTGCTAGTCAGGGATTATTACATTTACTTTGTCACCTTTATCAATGATTTATCTCAGTACGGGTATGTGTATTTGATGCGACACAAGTTTGAAGCTTTTAAAAAGTTTGAAAAATTCAGACTCGAAGTAGAAAAATAAATAAGAAAATCCATTAAGATTCTTCGATCAGATCGAGGAGGCGAATACCTTAGTCAAAAATTTTTAGACTATCTTAAGGATAATGGCATAGTCTCTCAATGGACTCCATTTGAAATGCCTCAACTCAATGGGATTTCAGAATGAAGAAATCGGATCCTATTAGATATGATTCGATCTATGATGAGCTTCACAGACCTTCCTGAGTTTCTTTGGAAACATAGTCTATTGACTGCTATATATTTACTAAATAGGGTTCCATCTAAAATCATTCCTACCACACCATATGAGATATGGCATAGTAAGAAATCAAGTCTGAGTCATCTCAAAATTTAGAATTGTTCGGCCCATGTCAAGAGACAACAGACGGACAAGTTAGAGTCTAGGTCCTTTAGAGCTCGATTCATAGGATATCCTAAAGAGTCATTAGGATATTATTTCTATCTTTTGAAAGATCACAATGTGATTATGAGTCGATATACCATCTTTCTTGAAAAATAGTTTATTCAAGATGGTGGCATCGGAAGATAGATTAGGCTTGAGGAGAAAGTCTCCCAAGAGCCACGAGCCAAGAAACCTATGGAATCAAATCAGATTGAGCCAGTCCAATCACTACCTCATCCACCTCATAAATCAAAAAGGATTTCTCATCCTCCTGAAAGGTACTTAGATACTATTTTAGAGGACATAGAGAAAATGTTCCTCACAAGAAAAGGGATTCATGGTGATTTCCAAAATCTATGGCGAGATGACATCAGATATCGACTCCAAGAAATGGTTAGAGGCAATGAAGTCAGAGATTGACTCAATGCACTCGAACCAAGTCTAGACCTTGGTAGATCCATCTGAAGGTATAGTACCTATTGGATGTAAATGAATCTTCAAGAGAAAAATAGGTGTTGATAGAAATGTAGAGACATTCAAAGTAAGGCTCATAGCAAAAGGATATAGTCAGTGCGAAGACATTGACTATCAGGATACTTTTTTGCCAATAGCCATGCTCAAATCCATCTGCACATTGCTTGCTGTTGTAGCCTATTTTGATTATAAAATTTGATAGATGGATGATGCATGCTAATTTATAGCTATGGCAAGTGCACCAGTCGATCAAGTAATAAAGTGAATGAGTAGAGTATCGTCCCTAGAGGATTGAAAAACAAGTACTGAAAAGCTCTTTCCTATGCTTTATTTAGAAGATCGATTTATGAGAATAAGAAATTAAAGAATAAAATAAAGAAATAATTAAAAGTTTTTAATTAAATAGAGAGAGTGTAAATTATTAGGGTTTTAAACTCAAGAGCAATGGATTACTAAGGCAATCGGTTCACCAACTCAGTGAATACAATATTCAAATTTTTAGATTAATTTTATTTCATGTGACGGTGGAGTCTCCTAATTTATTCACTACCCTTTGGTCCAGACATAGCAAAACTATTAATATTTATTAATTACCCTTTGGTCCAGGTGTAATTTAAATAAATATTAATGCATTAGGTTTTGTGAAACCCTCTAATTAAAATATGCTGCATCCAAAGCGTACTAAAATTCCTGCATGCATATGAATTCTAATTTGATTCATAATACAAGGTATATAATCAAGAAACATTAACATAGATGTACTTGGTTCGTAACATCTATGTTCATCAGATCAATTAGAAGATGGTCAGTAATCTAAAAGCATTAAGATCAGATTTATATACTCCTCATGAATAAAATTTAAAAATAAATCACACTGAATATTGCATCAAAAGAGTGGCTACATCTTAGCCTTAGTAAAAGAAAATTTAATTCATGATAACAAGTTCAAAAATAGCAAATAAAATAAAAAGTATAAGAAATTAGACTGTTTGATTGCTGAAATTGATTGTCTGATGCTCTTGATGTGGAGAACTTGGCGAAGATGAAGAGGCTCCTTAATCGATGTCTTGATCATCGAAAGAAATCAAAAATCCTTTTTGATTTTCTTACAAATCACTCTTCTCTTTCTACCTCTCTCCTCTTTCTTTCTCTCTCTCTCTTTTTCTCCCTCTCTCTCTTTCTCCCCATCTCTCTCTCTGTCTCTCTCTTTTTTTCTTTTCATGACAACAACAGATTTTTATAGATGAAGAGTTTGATTTTCCCCAAAATCCATCAAAAATTAGGTTTAAGACTTTCAAAACAACTCAAACTAAGATCTGGATAATTCTGCCCGTTAGATGTTGATCAAACGGTACAAAAATCACTCAAAAATCCCTTAAAATAACTCAGATCAAGTCGGATTTAATGCCAGCTATTGGATCAACCGTTGGATCGAATCTGGGCCATCCGATCGCATAGAAATAAGCCTTCTGATCTTTAGTTTAACATCACGATGAATCTCAGCCATTGGATCTCGATCGAGAGTTGCGGTTGCCATCCATCAGCACCTTCGCTTCGACCGTTCGATCGAGTTTCAGTGAAAATCGCCCGTTGGATCAGCCAAAATTTCCAAATTGCCCTCCATGAACCATGCGTGAGCCCGGTGTTGCATGGACCACCGCATTCTTCAGCCAATCAGAGCACTTTTTCTGATGTAAAATATCCAAAATACCCTCCGATTGGTCCACCATGCGCAGCGAAAAATGCTGATGTCATCCTGACATCAGCATTGCGTCGACGGTTTTTTTTTTTTTGAAATTCAATTCTGGCACGTTTGAAGTCCATTTTGCCTGAAATTTATTTCATTTGAACTAGAAAAATAAGATCTTCATATTGGTGGCCTTCTTTCCTACATAAGATTAATAAAAGTATCAATTTCTAAAGAAATAGATTAATTTATTTTATAATTTAATACTTTTATTAGTATATTTTTATCACTTATCAATGGACGTGAAAATGGCATTCTTAAATGAATATATTGAGGAAGATATCTATATAGAAGAGCCACTGGATTTCACATCTAGTGATACTGATCACAAGATCGGCAAGCTGTAAAGGTCCATATATGGACTTAAGCAAGCATCTTGAAGCTGAAATGCTCATTTTAATAATGTGATCAAATCATTTAGATTCATCAAGAATGAGGAGGAGTCCTGTGTTTTCAAAAAGATCAGTGGGAGCATTGTTGTCTTTCTCGTACTATACGTAGATGACATCCTCCTAATTGAAAATGATATTCTCATGTTGACTATAGTCAAAATGTGGTTGTCTAAAGAATTTACCATGAAAGACCTAGGAGAGGTATCCTTTATTTAAGAAATTAAGATCTATAGAGATAGACCAAATAAGATGCTGGGTCTCTCATAGAAGATGTACATAGAGGATATGCTAAAGAGGTTTAGCATGGAAAACTCCAAGAGGGGATTGGTGCCCTTCAGACATAGCATTCATCTCTCCAAGAAGATATGTCCTAACACACCTGAGGAGATTGAACACATGAGCAAGATCCCTTATGCTTCAGCAATAGGGAGCCTCGTGTATGCCATGCTATGTACATGACCTGATATTACCCATGCTATGAGTGTCACGAGCAAGTATCAATCGAATCCAAATGAAGAGTACTAGACTTCTATGAAATGTATCCTTAAGTACTTGAGAAGGACTAAGGATATGTTTCTAGTCTTTGATAATGGAGAAATCCAGGTCCAGGGGTATACAGATTTGGATTTTATGTTTAATATAGATGATCGAAAGTTGACATCTAAAAGTCTATTTATTTGTAATGGTGGTGCTGTCAGCTGAAAAAATTTCAAGCAGATGGTGATAGAAAATTGCACCATGGAAGCAGAGTACATCTTTGCATCAAAAGCTGCAAAGAAGGCATTCTAGTACAAGAAGTTTGCCGTAGAGTTTGGAGTGATGCCATCAGATGCCGTCCCTCTATACTGCAATAATAATGGTGCCATAGCCCTATCTAAGGAGCTGAGGTCTCACCAAAAATTCAAGCACATCGAGTGGTGATATCACCTCATCCGCAATTATCTCGAGAAGGGATACATCTAAGTCAAGAGAGTCAACACTGCAGATAATGTGGCTGATCCGCTGACAAAGCCATTGAGCCAGTAGAAAATCGAAGCCTATCTTGAGAAGATGGGACTTAGATTTGTAGGTCAAGTGAAAGTTTGTTAGATGTGTGCTCTAAAAGCCAGATTGGTTGTCACTTGTAATACACTTCTAAGGATAATTTATAATTTTAACTATAGATTAACAAATAGATTATTTTTCTATCATAGTGTGTATTTAAAAGTGTCTGTGATACATCCTTTGAGTTAATGATAATGATAATTTATATTTTCAAGAGTTGAAAATTTAAGACATGAATTTTCATAATTAACTCATAAAATGCTTTCGATCGTAGGATCATCACGAGGATGGTGATCGATCCAAAATGTTGGTGTATGATTGCTTTGTTAGGATAGATATGTTTTGAGTCTATGATGTGGAGATATCAGAGCAAGAGTACGGATACTTGTTAGAGAATGCGGGCACTAAGGGTGACCACCTCGAGTAGTCATAAGAAAGTCTACCTTCTCATCGATGACTAACTCAATGCTGCAGTGGTGTGTAT
Source organism: Cocos nucifera (assembly GCA_006176705.1). Lineage (NCBI taxonomy): Eukaryota > Viridiplantae > Streptophyta > Magnoliopsida > Arecales > Arecaceae > Cocos > Cocos nucifera. Next base: position 991,813 of record QRFJ01000076.1, read on the forward strand.
GATTCTTTGACCTGAGGTGCATCGACGGTTCACCTTGAGGGTGTTATAATTTGACTACATCATAACTTGGTCTCTTAGCTATTCAGAATTCTGAGGTGTATGTTGGTTATAACATGTTCATTGTAGGAATTGGATTGCACCAATAAGGGGATCTATCTACCTCGGTAGATGAAGAGTAACCCTATGATAATCATGAGATTGAGTCCTTAAGCCCATGGCCATGGAAGAGTGAAGATAATAGAAAGAGTTTCTATTAGAGTTTTACATTGGACTCGAATCGAATGATTAATTCATATGACGAACATTGGGTTTGACGAGTTCACCTTAACCCTAATCCTGTCGGGGCTCAAGATAGAAGAACCCAATCACACAGGTAAATGCACTGAGAGGTTTGCTTTCAATTTTGATGGGTTGCCACCATATACTGCTAGGTATCATTGGTGGATTTTGAGAGCAATTAGAATAATTTTGATGATCAATCATTCTAATTATATGAATCAAAAAAGTTCTGGTCTATTGAAAGGTATTTCAATGATGTCAATGATGGAGATCATGACATATCTCATTACTATACAAAATTGAACCTAACTGAATCACACAAATAAGGGTTTGGATCTAGATGACATCAATTGAGCTAATTTAGTTTGATTGATTTGGATTATATCCAATCAGGTTCAAGGTAATCGTGCTAGCACACCATTGAGCCTAACTATCTCCTTCTAAAATCTTTCTGATTCGTCGCAACCAACTCAAATTTGATTTGACTCATTCTTATATTTTGAATGATTTTATTTTCATCTAACTAGAATAAGTTTAGGTCAGATTAATTATAGAAATTAAATCCATTCATAGTCAAATTGGACTAGGGTCAAAAATTGACCTATTTGAGAGAATTGAGGGTCACCTGATCAGATACTTTTAGAAAATTCTCTCTAAATTATTTTGATCTAATTTTTGGATATGTGATAGAGCATAAATTATACATTGGATGTATCAAATTTTATAATTTTTGGAGGTGTCTAGACTAAGTTATGATAGAGTTTAATTTAGATTAAACTCTTGAGGGAAGAGTCCTAGGCGCAGTGGACTCTTCCTTATATACTCATGCCATCACCTTCTAGATTGATTTTTGGCATCAAAATTAGATGAGATCTAGGGATTTTTGTGTAGATCAGGTCTAGGGATCCCAATGATCAAAAAAATAAGGATTTTGATCAAAGAGGGATTCTAACTTGGCGCTATGCTTTTGTATAAGAACCCTTGCACCAAGGCTCTTCATGTAGAAATATTTTTCATACCCAAAGACTACTATTCTAGATATCCCACACCCCGTCTATCCTCTCTCTCCCTTTCTTCTACATGTCTAAAAAGTTAGGCATAAATCTAAGAAGAAGATCCAATCAAATTTGTGAAGAGTTCAGCATCTACGCGATGGTGTTCATGAGACAGACACGCTGCCTTCAGAAATTTTTTGAAGGACTTACAGATCAGATTCAGATCTAATCTTTGGAGAAAAGATTTATGAGAAGAAGACATCTAGATCTTTCTTGAGTAGATACTAGTAGAGGTCGAGCGCATGCATGGCTCCTTCCAGAACCTCAGGAAATATCAAGATCATCATAGGATAATCAGATTATCCAAACAAGGTTTAAAATTAAATCTAATTTAATTTTTATTTTAATTTTTAATATCAGATCACCATGATCAGATCTGAGAACTCTTAGATCTAATTGAATCATTTAGAAATTTTTTAGAAAAAATTATCTTAGATCTGATTAGATCTGTACGATCCTGTGGCAGAAAAAGAATTTTTCCTTCATGGGCCTCCAATGATTATCCAACTAATGGACCCATTATCACCTACTTAATAGAAGGCCATGATCTAGTTATCACCATAACTACTCTATTTTAAGAACCTAATAATTTTAGAGGATTTGATTTATTTGATTCAGAGAGAGAAGGTCAGATGAACCAGCTTCTCATGATCCTTCCACTAACTTCACCAAGTCAGCTTAAGGGAGACCATTAATAGGCTAGTCTAGGAGCACCTAAATCAGTTATACTGATTTACTTAGCTGACCTGGGTTAGCTCAAATTATCAAGTGATATAATCAAAACATAATCTCACCAAGAAGACTAGGTAAGTAAGATTGGTGGGAGGGTCTGCCAAAGCTTGCCTTAGACACCATCAGAAATGGTCAGGTAAGTAGACTGCCAATTAAAGACCACCGATCTAGAATGTCAGACTTATATTAGATACCAATTGGTTTAATTAGTCTTGATTAGATCAACCTAACAGTTTATGCTAGACTGTGTAGCCAAGAATCAAGTCCATCTTGGGTCTCGTTAAAGACATGAACTTGACCAACTATAACTATTATAATTGATCAAGAGAATCCTTGACCTAATCTAAGATAACAATTGATTAGATTTAGTCAATTCTCTAATTAAGTCAATTCTTTAATCTAACCTTAGGTCTAACCCAATTAATGAACCTAATTTCCACTAACTCAATAACCCAATGTGTTATGATTTGTATTTTAAGATCTTCAATTCATAATTCTAGATCCTAATCAAACAACTTCTTAATTCTTAATTAAGTTTTGGGCTGAGACCTAGGGTTCGGCTTCTCGAAAATGATTTTCATATTTGTAAAATATTTTTACAATATGATTCTATTAATCAAGTTGCATGTTTGATTTATAATCAATATGCAAATAAAGTAAACATGAAACTAGTCTAGATCTAGTCTAAATAGGTTCATGTAATTGAAACTATTTCAATTCCAATTAATCATAAATCACCTTAGATCAAATCTAATACATTTATGATGATTAAAATTGGACTAAAATATTTTTAATCAGATCATAAAATCTCTTAGATCTAATCTAAAATTTTATGATTAGAATTTTTAGATCAACATGTACTAGGATAATCTCTCCATTGTAAGGGATAAACCTTACAGCAGGACAATCTTATAATCAGTCTGTGCAATCTAAAATATATTTATTTTAAGATTTAAATTTTTTTTAAATCTAATAAATTATAAATAAAATTAGATCACATCTAATAAATTTATGATTAGTGACAGATCTATACGAACTAGGACAACCTCTCTACTATAAGAGATAAATCTTATAGTAGGATAATCTTATATCAGTTCGTGTGATCAAAATTTTTTAATTTTAGATTTAATTATCAAATTATAAATTAGATCTAATCTAAAAATAATCTAAATAGACATCATAAATTATATAATAATGAACCATACCTTTGATTCCAATTGAAAGAACCAGATCTAAGATTTCAAGGTTAGATCTTGAAACTTTTCTAGATCTATGCAGTAGAAAATAGAAATTAATCAAATTAACTTATAAAAATACTAGAGAAATCCTAGATCTAAGATTCTATTACAGGATTATAGCATATGATTAAATCAAAAATTAAAAAATTATTAGAAGAGAAAGTGTTGATTGTGTCAACATAAATCTACACTAGATCTAATATAGGTATGTAATAGAGGATCAGATCTATATTACCTTTACAAGTTAGATATTTTAACTCATTGGTCTAGGCTTGAGGATGAAGCTCTAAACCATATATGCATCCGGCCTCTAAATATTGTCCACACAAGCCTACGAACACTGATCAAAATTTTGGTGTCCAAAAATCAACATAGTATACTAGTACTATGCTGATCCTTCTTCGATGATCGATCTAGATCTTTCTTCTTCAAAATTTGGATGCTCCAATATGTTAAAAGGAAGGGGAGAGATTTTTAACCTGAGACAACTCTCAAAAAAATCTCTAAGAAGGAGGAAAATGGAAGAACAAAATAATCCTAGAAGAAGATCCTCTTCTTCTTCTTTGTTCTTGTTCCTAGACACATAGATTTGTATACAGAGATATGTAGGAGTCTTTGTCTAGGTAAAATACCTAGACAAGATATGTCCAAAATAGGCAATAAGTTGGGGCGCCCAACACCTGGGTGCCCCCTCCTTTTTTCCAGGCATGGACTAGATGTAAATGACGCACAAAAATCCCTTTCTTACCATGAAAAATCAAAGGTAAATTAGGGAGAGTGGGCGGCATGCATGGGAGGAGTTTTGGTTTTCTAAAACTCTATCCAAAGGATTTGATATCAAAACAAATTTCCTTATTTTGACTTGGTCCATACCTAACTACCATATACGAAAGAGAGGGAGAGAGGGGCATGCATGAGAAAGCTTGGGAGAGGAGATTCTCCATGCATAAAACCATGAGAAGGGGCATAGGATGGATGTGGGATATAGGTGGTGCAAGGTATAGAATCCTAGTCATACTAGGATTCCTATTTTGACTTGGTCAAAAATGGTTTCTCAAACCAATTACATCAAAATAAGTTTAATCCAATTAAAGTAGATTTTAGTCCAACCAAGATCTTAATTAAATTAGATTAAATCAAATTTAATTCTGATTTAATTTCTAATCAAATTAGAGATTGGATTGACCCAAGTCCCAATTGAATTAGAACTAGTTCTTCCTTGCAATTGGCTTATCCAATAAACCAATTGAACTTGATCCAATCAAGTCCAAATTAATTTTAATTAAATTATATTTAATTAGACTTAATTTCAACCCTTTGACATAATCAAATTAATCTAATTAGCAATTTAATTGCTAATCGATCCTCTTGCAATACTTGTACTAGGTTAAACATCAATCATATCGATCATTTAACCATAGAACGATTATTAATCGTCTAATCCTAGAACGATTCTTAATCATTGATCAACTATCTGATCAGATCATGAACTCTTATGTGTGAGACTCCATAGGTCCAAACCTAAGTCGGTACCACAGAAATAAATTTTTGTACCAATCAAAGTGACCATCTAGTAATGGTATCCGATGGTTAGATAGATCGAATGTGTAGAACAACATCCTTAGAATCCATGTGGATATAATTTTCATATAATTCATCCTCTTGACCAAAATGCTTGTAAAATACCTCAGAGTTTAACTATCAATCCTAATTAAGTCATCTACATTATATTTCAAAATATCAAATCCATCTCAAAGTTTATCCTAGTCAAGGTTTTGCTATATTGAAATACAGTGATACATTCTTCTCCAACTCTTGGAGTGGTCAATCACATCTTGATCACACATCGACTTTACAAGTACTTGATTATGTCCAAAAGTCTTCCATTATTGAATTAAAAATTCAGTTAGTCTAGTACCAAAACATAGTGAGTTGCTTGCAAGCCACTGATGTGATCTTAAGTCTAAGGGATATTTATACCTATATCCCATCAGAGCAATTTTTGATAGCAGAATACTCTGGAGTTGGTCACATTCAATGATGATGTATCTTTACATCTCATCTGTATGCCATACCAATATCTTTATACTCCTTGGTTAAGAGGACAACCAACTTATATGGCATACAGCGACCTATGCTCGATAGATGCTATCATCCTTATTAACTGCCTATCATTTGATCGCAAACAGTTTAAGAACTGATCGATAAATTCTCTTTTTATCGAAACTAAATAATCCTAAGAACTTCATCACAATAATGAAGTTCATTAGAAGATGTAGACTTTGTGATGAAAAAGATGCCAAAATATTTATTATTTATTAATAAATTAATTATAATTATAAGATTGCTTAACCATCAACAGGCTGATGATTGGCTTTGGAATATCAATAGGTGAGATATAGGAATATATTATCACTGAATGTGACCAACTCTAGAGCATTCTGCTATCGAGAATGTCTCTGATGGCATATAGGTATAAGTATCTCTTAGACTTGAGATCATCTCAGTGGCTTGCAAGCAACTCACTGTGCTTTGATACTAAACTAACTAAATTTCTAATTCAATAACAGAAGGCTTCTAGGCATAGTCAAGTACTTGCAATGTTAGTATGTGATCAAGATGGGATTGACCACTCCAAGAGTTGGAGAAGAATATATCACTATATTTCAATATAGCAAAATCTTGGCCAGGATAATTCATAAGATGATTTAGTATTTTGAAATACAATGTGGACAGGCTTGATCAAAGTTGTCAATTTAACTCTTAGATATCCTACGAGCATTTTGGTCAAGGAGATGAATTATAAGAAAACTATATCCACATGGATTTTAAGGATATTGTTCTACATATTTGATCTATCTGATTGTCAGGTACCATTGCTAGATGGTCACTTCGACTAGTATAAAAATTTATTTCTATGCTACCAGCTTAGGTTTGAACATATAGGATCACACACATTATAGTTCATGATCCGATCGGATGGTTGATCAATGATTGAAAATCATTCTAAGATTAAAAGATCAATATGATTGATGTTTAACCTAGTGCAAATATTGCAGGAGGATCGATTAGCAATTTGATTGCTAATTGACTTAATTTGATTAAGCTAAAGAACTGAGATTAAGTTTAATTAAATATAATTTAATTAGATTTAGTTTGGGCTTAATTGGATCGAGTTCAATTGGTTTATTGGATAAGTCAAGTGCAAGAAAGAACTAGTCCTATTTCAACTAAAACTTGGATCAACCCAATTTTTTAATTTGATTAAAAATTAAATTAGAATTAAATCTAATTTAATCTGATTTAATTAAGTCCTTAATTGGGTTAGGGCCAAATTTAATCAGATTGATTTACTTCTGATTTGATTTGGTTTGAGAAACCATATTTGACAAAGTCAAATATGGAATCCTAGTAAGACTATGATCCATCTTGCTTGCGCCACCTATATCCCATGCCCCCCATGCCCTTTCTCTATTATTTTTGGCGACAAATCACCTCTCTCCCTGATCATCATGCACGCCCACCCTTCTCCTCTCTTTCCTATATGGCATCTTATTGTGGACTAGGTCAATAGATGGGAAGTTGTTGAAGCTTGTTGGACTCTATACAATAGAATCCCAACAAACTCGGTCTCTTCCCATGTGTGCTACCCCAACAACTTGCCATATGTGTTCTTACCTTGTATAGGAATTTGACCCAATGAAGACTCTTCCATATCTCTTTATAAGAAGATCTTTTTGGCCTGAATTTTACACCAATTGTAGATCATTGAGAGGACTTTTCGACATGTGAAAATTATAGAGAGAGACTCTTGGGGCATGGAGATTTCATAGACACCAATCTAGGTGTCTAGGTGAGAGAAAAAAGAAGAAAAAGAGGATCTTCTTCTAGGGCATTTTGCTCTTTCTTTCTTCTACTCTTTCATAGAGATTTTAGAGTGTTGTTTCATATCAAAATTTTTTTTCCTTTCTTTTGATTTTTGGAGTATCCAAGTCTTGAAGAAGGAAGCACTGGATCGACCGTCGAAGAAGGATCAACACAGTACTAGCATACTATGCTAATTTCTTACATCGAACTTCTGATCAAGGTTCGTGAGCTCGTGTAGATATCTCTTAGAGGCCGAACATGTGTGTGGCTTGGAGCTTCATCTTTTAGTCTAAATCAATAAGTTAGAACATCTAACTTGCACAAGTAATATGGATCTAATCTATTATTACATATCTGCATTAGATGTAGTGTAGATGCATGTTGATATGATCAATATATTTTTCTTTCTAATAATTTTTAATTTTTTATTTAATCTAATGCTATAATCATATAATAGGATCTTACATCTAGGGATTCTCTATATTTTATGAATAAATTTTGATTTATTTCAGTCTTTCGTTGTCTGATCTTGAAAAAGTTTCAAGATCTAGCCCTGAAATCCTAGATCTGATTTCTTCAATTGGTATCATAGTCTAGGTTGATTATTACATGATTATATGTTTATGTTTAGATTATTTCTTAGATTAGATCTAATTTATAATCTGATTATTAAATCTAAAATTAAAAATTATGATCACACGAATCGATTATAAGGTTGTCCTGCTGTAAGATTTATCCTTTACAGTGGAGAGATTGTCCTAGTTTATATAGATCTATTTCTTATCATAAATTTATTAGATATGATCTAATCTTATTTATGATTTATTAGATTTAAAAAATTTTAGATCTAAAAATAAATTTTTTAGATTGCATGGACTAATTATAAGGTTATCCTGCTATAAGGTTTATCCCTTACAGTGGAGAGATTATCCTAGTACGTGCTGATATAAAACATTGATCATAAAATTTTAGATTAGATCTAAAAAATTTTATGATCTAATTAAAAATATTTTAATCTAATTTTAATCATCATAAATATGTTAGATTTTATCTAAGATAATTTATGATTGATTAAAATTGAAATGGTTTCACTTACATGTACCTATTTAGATTAGATCTAAACTAGTTTCATGCTTATTTTATTTGCATATTGATTATGAATCAAACATTCAACTTGATTATTAGAATCATATTATAAAAATATTTTATAAATATAAAAAATATTTTTGAAAAGCTAAACCCCAACCCTCAGCCTAAAACTTAATTAAGAATTAAGAAGTTGTTTGATTAGGGTCTAAGATTGTGAATTGAAGATCCTAAGACACAAATCATAACACATTGGGTTAAATGGATTAGTGAAGATTATATTCATTAATTGGATTAAACCTAAGGTTAGATTAAAGAATAGACTTAATTAGAGAATTGACTAAATCTAAATAATTATTGTCTTAGATTAGATCAAGGATTCTCTAAATCAATTACTATAATTATAGTTGGTCAAGTCCATGTCTTTAACGAGATCCAAGATAGACTTGATTCTTGGCTACATGGTCTAGCATGAATTGTTAGGTTGATCTAATCAAGACTAATTAAATCAGTTGGTGTCTAAGATAAATCAGACCGATGGTCTTTAATTGGCAACCCACTTACCTGGCCATTTTTTATGGTGTCTAAGGCAAGCTTTGGCAAACCCTTCCACTGATTGAACTTACCTGGCCTCTTGGTAAAATTATATTTTGATCGGATCACTTGACTATTCGAGCTGACCCATGTCCGCCAGGTAAATCAGTGTGATTAATTTAGGTGCTCCTAGATCAGCTTATTATTAATCTCCCTTAAGCTGACTTGGTGAAGCCAGTGGAAGGATCATGACAAGCTGGTTCATCTGACATTCTCTCTTTCTTTAATTAAAATCTTCTAAAATTATTATATCCTTAAAATAAAATAGTTATGGTGATAATTAGATCATAACCTCCTATAAGTGGATGATAATGGGTCCATCAGTTGGATAATCATTAGAGGCCCAAAGGCTTGGTGCTTATCGGCTAATGGAATTATCAATCATAATATGATTTTTTGACTGCATCTTTTTAAATGGTGGTTAGGTTAGCCAACCAAAGTTGGGCCTAATCATCATTGGTTTGATGGACGAAGTATGGTCATGTAAATAATTGGACCTAATCAGATTTTTTCAGTGGAGGCCAAAGCCTACTAATTAGAGATTGGGGCAAAATTAAATTACTAGAAATTATTTAGAGAAATAATTGGTTATGAACCTACCTTTAGATGTACATGGGTTGGCCAACCAAAGTTAGGCTCGTTTGCAGTCTATGTGAATTCTAGTATCTACTAAGGAATTAAGGTAATTCCTCGAAATAGAGGTAGAGGCTATCAGTTCGAATAAAATAGTGGAAAATTCTTTTGATTAAAGTCCAAATCTTTAGGTTTAATAAATCAATTACTAATTAAATTTTGATTTTTCTTGATGCAAATATGGCCACTTTCTTATTACTCCGATCATTATTGGACAATGATAAATTGGGGGAACCCAACTTCGATAGCTAGTACCAAAAGTTGAAGATAGTACTGGAGCAGAATAGATCTTATATGGTTGATGGATCCTGCATCTGAGGAGCCAATTGCCAATGCATGTAGAACAGTCAAAGATACTTACCAGAAGTGGCTCTATGACTGAACCACAATGCACTGCATTATGCTGGCTACCATGAGCGACGAGTTCAATCACGAATTCGAGATGGCTCAGCCAAAAGATATGCTTCAAGTGTTGGAGGATTCTTTTAGCACATTCAATGATGTTGAAAAGCACAAGACTAATTGCACCATCTTCAATGCTAGGATGCGGGATGGAGCCTCTATCACTGATCGAGCTGATAGAGCAATTGAGCAAACTCAGCTTTTTCTTGCATAAATAGCTTGGAAAAGATGCAATACTAAACTTGCTGCCCAAGTCCTATCTTTCATTCCTCACTCATTTTAGAATGATAAAGCCTGAAGTAGACTACCACGGGTTACTGGGATTGCTTCAGAATTTTGAGAAGGATCACCAACTCCACAAGGAGTTGGTGAACTTAGTGGGAGGTTCGTCTTCTGGTTCTTGACCTTTTAGAAAAGAAAAGAAGAACAAGAAAAAGAAGGACAAGAAGGTGCAAGTTCTATTACCGTCTACAACATCCCAGGCATCACCTAGCTCTGATACCAAATTGTAGACCTATGATATCACTTGAACGCTAATCATCCTTGACATCACAAACACCGATACCATGTTGCGGAAGCCCTTGATCTTTAGCACGAATTTGAAGAAACCTGTGACGTTCTCTATGGGTAACAAACCACCGACCCTCCACTTGGATTTGTGATGGGGAGCCTCCCTCCTTGGGCTTGAGGAAGATGCCCCCTTCTCTAGGGCTTCTTCGAGAACCCCTACGGCAGCAACTATAGAGAGAAGAGAAGAAGAGAGAATTGAGGGAGAAAAGATCTATATTGATTCCATCCTTTAAAATCTTAATACAACCTATGTATTTATACATAGCCATTACGTCCGACCAAAAATTTTCTTGGCTAACCCAATACATGAAAGCACTCACCGAGCCCATGTACACCCATGTCTCCCATGCTCTCATCCTCTAGATCTAGATCCGATCCATACATGAGTTAGCCCCCTTAAGACCTCTTGAACCAGGCCTTAAGACCCTAGGACCAACCCAGACCCTAGCTCAAAATAGACCCTTGCATCACTCTGCCCGCGCACTGAGCCGACTCAGTCTCAGCACTGAGCCGGCTGACTGAGCTGGCTAAGTTTCACTAGATCCGCTCAGTCAAAACTGAGCTGGTCTAGTCTTGTGCCGTAACAGCAGTTCCGAATGCTCAGCTCTCTATTTTGCTTGTGCTTTGAGACTTAGCTGACTTTGGACTGAGCCGGCTAAACTATAAAAAATCTTCTTTCTACAGTCTTGATTCTCCAACTTTGATTCTTTGCTTCACCTTATATCTCAGGTCTCCGAAGCACCAACCAAGCCCTTGGAATTCCTAGAGCCAATGCCCTGGCTCCTCCTGTGGCCTCCCAAGGCTTGGGAGCACCACAAATCCTCATAATCTCCACCTTGGTGCTCCAAGCCTTGGCAAATCCCTCGGTAATGCCCTCTTGCACGATCCCACTATCCCTATGCACTCAACAGCACTTGTGCAAACATCACCTCCGCCAATCCTCTTCAGCTGTTGTGCACCTTTGAGGCCTTTGGGTGATCATCTCTACCGCTGAAGATCTATGCTTGCTTCTTGGCACCATCCTAAAATTATAGGATCCCTTCTGCTTAGCAGCTGCATCACTTCCTCTAAACTTTTTTGAAGAACCAACAGCATTTCTGCACCAGCACATATTGTACCACCTAACACGATCTCCTCAGAGCTATGCCTATCCATCTGCACATGCTGCTCCACCTGAAACTATGCATCACCGAAGCTCTAAACTCATGCTATTTTTTTTTTCCATTTGTAAAACCACCACTATAGAGCTCCACCTATATCCAAAGTCCACCTGATGCTGTAGAAGTTGACCTATCACCAAGTCCCTCGAGGCCAACCACTCAATGCTGCACTACTGAGCCTACTGCTGCACCTCGAACACCGTCGCTGCCTCTTCGAATCCTCCGCACTCTGCGGCCCTCTTCGAAGCCATCTCGGATACCTCTGCAACCCATGGGCACCTTCGAAATCCAAGAGCTCATCCAACTCTTTTGAATCCAACGACTGAATCCTTGGAAATTCCATCCTAGTTCTTCTCTTCTATCCCTACACCAGCCATCGCTTCAGCTGTGCCTGGAGAACCATTATCCACCTGAACCGCGACTCTCCCTGATGCTCCTATAGAAGAAACCTGATCCATGATACTTTCGACTACTTAAGATCTTCTGACATTCCTTGAGACCTCCTAGCTCTCCCTGAGACCTACTTCCGATCTTCCTGAGATGCCCCTGACACCATCTATTGATATACACTCCTCGACTGCTACACCGCCGAACCTCTCTCAACCCCTATGCCTCTAGGATAGTGCTCCTACAACACTCCAGCACTCCCTAACTAGTCTCTGCACTGCTCTACAACCATCCAGTTCTAACCTGCTGGACCTTCATGGATCATCCATCTCCATCATCCCTAAGGCTCCGTAAATCCATGCTCTAATTGAACTACTGAATGCACCCTCAACTACTTCCTCACCTTCCTGATACCAAAGGACGTATAGTCGCTTCTTCAGCCTTCCTTCGACCATTATTCCTTGGAAAACCTCTCTTCAATAGCCCCACACTGTCAATCTTTCTAGAGAACCCTAATGCTCTCTACTGAGATACCTTCCTCGGCTGCTACATCGTCGAGCCTCTCTCAGCCCTGCATCTTCAGAAAAATGCTATTGTAGCACTCCAGCACTCCCTGCCTGTCACATAACCATCATACACCCCAGCCTTTCCACCAAAATCAATCAGCCAATTGTGCACCCAATCCTTCCACTCTAGAAAAATTTCTTCCCATTAATCCTCTCAACCTCCACCTTCAACTCGTTGCTCCCGATTGGCCAAACTATGGAAACAAGGTAGATTTGAGACATACCATGGAATCCTTGTGCAGATTTTTGATTTTATATTGTAGGACTTCTTCTTTGCTTCCATGCACCATCAGACTTTGAAATTTGGCTCTCATACCATATTGCCATCCACAACATTCTAGGCATCACCTAGCTCTGATACTAAATTGTAGACCCATGATATCGCTCGAACGCTAATCATCCTTGACATCACAAGCACTGATCATGTTGCGGAAGCTCTTGATCTTTAGCATGGATCTGAAGGAATCTATGACGTTCTCTACGGATAGCAAACCATCGATCCTCCATCTAGATCTATGATGGGGCATCTCCCTCCTTAGGCTTAAGGGAGACGCCCTCTTCTCTAGGGCTTCTTCAAGAACCCCTAGGACGGCAACTCTAGAGAAAAAAGAAGAAGAGAGAATTGAGGAAAAAAAGATCTATATTGATTTCATCCTTTAAAACCCTAATATAACCTATGTATCCATACATAGCCATTAGGTCCGACCAAAAACTTTCCTGGCTAACCCAATATATGAAAGCACTCACCGAGCTCATGTACACCCATGTCTTCCATGCTCTCATCCTCTGGATCTAGACCCGACCCATACATGAGTTATCCTCCTTAAGACCTTTTGAACCAGGCCTTAAGACCTTAGGATCAACCCAGACCCTAGCCCAAAATAGACCCTCGCATAATTCTACCCGCGCACTGAGCCGGCTCAGTCTCAACACTGAGCCGACTAAGTTCCATTGGATCAACTCAGTCCAAAATTGAGCTAGCCCAGTCCTATGCCATGCTGGTAGTTCCAAATGCTCAGCTCTCTGTTTTGCCTATGCTCTAAGACTTAGTCGATCCAGTTTTGGATTAAACTGGCTAACCTGCAAAAAATTTTCTTTCTATAATCTTGATCTTCGGCTTTGGTTTCTTGCTTCACCTTGTGTCCCAGGTCTCCAAAGCACCAAGCAAGCCCCTAGAATTCCTAGAGCTAACGTCCTGGCTCCTCCTGTGGCCTTCCAAGGCTTGGGAGCACCATAAATCCTCATAAGTTTAGGTTGGAACATCTGTGCAGGGCTAGACCAAAAAGATCAAGCGATAAAAGTCAAGCTGAATACTTCTTTTATAAAAAGTGGGGGCTCTAGAACAGAAACTATTCTCAGTACATTGCCTTTCTAGATCTGAATAGGTAGAGAAAAAAGCAAGCAGTTGCTGGGCAAGGTATTTATATGATAACTTCTTATAATTTCTCTATTTGTGATTATACTAACTGGGTATTGGATACCGATAGCCCTTACCATATTTGCAATTCATTATAGGGATTGCAGGTCAGTAGGAGATTTAAGTAAGGCAAGAGGTTTCTGAATGTTGAAGATGGAAGATCAGTTCCAATTCTAGCTTTAGAAATCTTGAAACTTGTATTTGAGTATCATACTATTGTTCTTGATGATTGTCATTTCTGTCCAAGTTTCTTTTTAAATATCATTTCTGTAGGCCTTCTGGCCAAAAATAATTATGAAATTTTAATAGAAAAATAGTTTTAAAATATCATTATGAATGGTGTTACTATTTTGTCTGGACATTTGACCAATGATGTGTATATATTATCACAATCTGTTAACGTAGTCTATTCAATTGGCAAGCACCCTAAATTAGATAGTGTGTCAGATATGTACATATGACATTATAGGCTAGATCACATAAACAAGAATAGGATAAACTAGTTGACTCAAGAAAAAATTTTCGAAGTCAGTGATTATGAATCACTTCCAACCTGTGAGTCCTATCTTCGTAGAAAAATGACCAAGTCATCTTTTATTGAAAAAGGTAGAAAAGCCACTGAGCTCTTAGGTCTAGTACATACTGATGTATGTAAACCAATAAGCATAAGTACCAGAGATGGATATTTCTACTTCATCACTTTCACAGATGATCTATTCAGATATGAATATATCTATCTGATGAAACACAAGTCGAATTCATTTAAAATGTTCAAACGATTTTGAAGTGAAGTAGAAAAATAAATTGAAAAAAATATTAAAACTCTTTGATCTAACCGAGGGGAATACCTTTTCAGTAAATTTCTTATATATCTAGGAGAGAACTTCAGGAGCACTACAATATAATGGTGTATCTGAAAGGAGGAATCGGACTTTGTTAGATATGGTCCGATCCATGATGGATTTTGCTAGCTTGTCAATATCCTTTTGGGGATATGCACTCAAATCGGCTAGCTATCTATTAAATAGGATTCCAAGTAAGTCTATGGTTAAGATTCCATATGACATATGGATAGGACGTAAGCCAACACTTTCACACCTTAGGATCTGGGGGTGCCTGGCTTATATCAAATGGTTAGTTATAAATAAACTTGGACCTAGGTCTGACAAGTGCATATTCATAGGGTACCCAAAAGAGATCAAAGGATACTATTTCTACCATGCTAATGAACAAAAGGTGTTCATCAGCCTTAAGGCAATCTTTTTGAAAAATGAGTTTCTTGATAAAGGAACTATTGCCTCTAAGATTGAACTTGATGAAGTTCAATAGGTAGAAAAACTAACACCTATAGCTAAACCTGAGTCAAATTTAATTAGATCAGATCTAGAATCTAGTGTACCTATACCATTAAGATAATATGATAGAGTACCACATCATCTGGATAGATACTACTATTTTTTGATCCAGAACGGTGATCCTATTGAACTCGATGAGAACGATGAAGATCTGATCACCTATATGGATGCTATATTTGTAGAGATCTGATTCTGAGAAATGGCTTGAGATCATGAAATCTGAAATAAAGTCCATGAAGGTCAACGATGTATGGACATTGGTTGACCCATCCAAAAGGATTAAATCCATTGGATGTAAGTGGGTCTTCAAAAGAAAGAGGGATGCAGATGAAAAGATGGAGATGTATAAAGCTCATTTGGTTGCCAAGGGATATCATCAATATTATGGTATTAACTATGATGAGATATTCTTTCCTATGGCAATGCTCAAATTCATTCGAATAATGCTTGCGATAGCTTTCCATCTAGATTATAAGATCTGGTAGATGGATGTGAAGACAACTTTCCTAAATTGAGAGCTGACCAAAGAAGTGTATATGATACAACCTGAGAGATTTACATCCATAGATGAGTCTAAGATGTGCAAGCTTCAAAGATCCATTTATGGATTAAAGCAGGCATCTCAAAGTTGGAACATGTATTTTGATAAGGTGATCAAAACGTATAGCTTCGTTAAGAATGGAGAAGAGCCTTGCATTTACAAATAGGCAAATGGTCCAGTAGTGGTATTTTCTGTCTTGTACATGGATGATATTCTCTTAATTGAAAATGACATTTCCACACTGCAAGAAATAAAAGTTTGGTTGCCATCTCAGTTCTCCATGAAGGACTTGGGTGAAGCATCCTATATCTTAGGGATGAAGATCTATAGGGATAGATCTAAAAAGATGCTTGGGTTATCCTAGTCCACATACATAGATACTGTACTGAAAAAGTTCAGCATGGAGAATTTCAAAAAGGGCTATCTCCTGATAGACCATGAAATTTCTCTCTCTAAGAAGGATTGTTCGACAACTCCTGAAGAGAGAGAGCATATGAGTAGAGTTTCGTATGCTTCGATAGTGAAATCTATCATGTACGCCATGACATGTATGAGATCAGACGTGACATACTCACTAGAAATAGTTAGTAGGTACCAGTTTGACTCTAGAGAAAATCACTCGAAAGTGGTTAAAGCCATCCTTAAGTATTTAAGAAATACAAATGACCAATGATTGATATATGACGAGTCAAATCCAAAACTTATGGGATTTATAGACTCTAGATTTCAATCTGACCATGATGATAGTAGAAGCATATCGGGTTACATCTTTACTCTAAATGATGGAACCATCTGTGGAAAGAATTTCAAGCAGCATACTATGGCAGACTCTATTTATGAAGCAGAGTACATCGCAACATTAGGTATCGTGAAGAAAGCTGTGTGGCTAAAAAAATTCATCACCAAGCTCAAAGTAGTATTCTTCCTAGATGGTTCGATCCTGCTCTACTGCGACAGCACTGATGCCATATTTCAGGCGAAGGAACCAAAGGCGCATCAGTGGATGAAGTACATTCTACGTCACTTCCATCTGATCTGGAAGATTGTGGATGGAGATGACGTCGACCTTCAGAAGATCGATGAAAAGAAGAACCTGGCCGACCCCTTCACTAAAGCCCTGGCAATAAAGGAGTTCAACAACCATAAGTCAAAGATGGGTATTAGATACTATGCCGAGTGACTTTAGGGCAAGTAGGAGTTATTGAAAAATATATCCCAAATCCAATCATCAGCCTGTTGACAGTTGAGCTATATTATAATTATAATTAATTTATTAATAAAATATATTTTTGGTATTTTTATCATAAGTTTTCATCTTCTAATAAACTCCATAGTTGTTATGAAGTTCTTATGACTATTTAGATTCGATAAAGAGAGAATTTATCGATTAGTTCTTAAAACTATTCACGATCAAATGATAGGCTGTTAATAAGGACGACAGCATCTATCAAGTATAGATCGCTATATGCCATATAGATTAGTTGTTCTCTTAACCAAGGAGTGTGGAGATACTGGTATGGCATATAGGTGAGATGTAGGGATACATCATCACTGAACGTGACCAACTCTAGAGCATTCTTTTGTCGAACATATCTCTGATGGGATATAGGTATAAGTATCTCTTAGACCTGAGATCACCTCAGTGGCTTGCAAGCAACTCACTGTGCTTGGTATCAGACTAACTGAATTTCTAATTTAGTAATAGAAGACTTTTGGGCATAGTCAAGTACTTGCAAAATCGATTTGTGATCAAAATGGGATTGACTACTCTAAGAGTTGGAGAAGAATGTATCACTATATTTCAATATAGCAAAATCTTGGCGAGGGTAATTCATGAGATGGATTTGATATTTTGAAAAACAATATGGACAGCCTGATCAGAGTTGATGGTTTAACTCTAAGGTGTCCTATAAGTATTTTGGTCAAGGGGATGAATTATATGGAAACTATATCCATATGGGTTATAAGGATATTGTTCTATATGTTCGACCTATCCGACTATTGGGTACCATTATTAAATGGTTACTTCAACTAGTACAGAAATTTATTTTTACACTATCAACTTAGGTTCGAACCTATGAGGTCACACATATTAGAGTTTATGATCCGATCGGATGGTTGATCAATGATTGAGAATCGTTCTAAGGTTAAATGATCAATATGATTGGTGTTTAACCTAGTGCAAATATTGCAGGAGAATCGATTAGTAATTCAATTGCTAATTAGCTTAATTTGATTAAGCCAAAGAGTTAAGATTAAGTCTAATTAAATATAATTTAATTAGATTTGATTTGGGCTTGATTGAATCAAGTTCAATTAGTTTATTGGATAAGCCAAGTGCATTGAAGAACTAGTCTTAGTTCAACTAGGACTTGGGTAAACCCAATTTTCTAATTTAATTAAAAAATTAAATTAAAATTAAATTTCATTTAATTAAGTCTTTAATTGGGTTAGGACCTAATTTAATTAGATTGATTTACTTCTGGTTTGATTTAGTTTAAGAAACCATTTTTGACCAAGTCAAATATGAAATCCTAGTAAGACTAGGATCCATCTTTCTTGCGCCACCTATATCCCACGCCCTCCATGTCCTTTCTCTCTTATTTTTTGCAACAAATCTTCTCTCTCCTTGATCATCACACACACCCACCCTTCTCCTCTCTTTCCTATTTGGCATCTTGTTGTGGATCAGGTCAATAGATGGGAAGTTGTTGAAGTTTGTTGGACTCTATATGATAGAATCCTAACAAACTTGGTTTCTTCCCATGTGTGCCATCCCAACAACTTGCCATATGTATTCTTACCTTGTGTAGGAATTTGATCCAACGAAGACTCTTCCATATCTCCTTATAAGGAGGTCTTTTTGTGCTAAATTTTACATTGATTCTAGATCATTAAGAGAACTCTTGGGCATGTAAAAATCAGAGAGACAGACTCTTGGGGTGTTAGGATTTTATAAACACCAATCTAGATGTCTAGGTGAGAGAAAAGAAAAGAAGAAGAGGATCTTCTTCTAGGATCTTTTACTCTTCCTTTCTCCTCCTCTTTCATAGAGATTTTTGAGTGTTGTTTTAGATCGAAATTCTCTTCCCTTTCTTTTAATTTTTGGAGTGTCCATATCTTTAGAAGGAAGCACCGAATTGATCGTCGAAGGAGCAGCACAATACTAGCATACTGTGCTAATTTCCTGCATCAGACTTCTGATCAGGATTCGTGGGCTCGTGTGAACATCTCTTAGAGGACGGATGCGTGTGCGGCTCGGAGCTTCATCCTTCAACCCAAATCAACAAGTTAGAACATCTAACTTACACAGAAAATATGGATTTAATCTGTTATTACATATCTTCATTAGATGTAGTGTAGATGCATGTTGATATGATCAACATATTTTTTTTAATATTTTAATTTTTGATTTAATCTCATATTATAATCATGTAATAGGATCTTAGATCTAGAGATTTTTTACTTTTTATGAATAAATTTTGATTTATTTCAGTCTTTTATTGCCTAATCTTAAAAAATTTTTAAGATCTAATCCTGAAACCCTAGATCTGGTTCCTTCAATAACTATCATAAATTTATTAATAAAAATATTAAAATATATAATAATTAATATTTATTTTAAAAAATTAATAGTTTTATTTATGTTTTATAGGAAAAATCCATACCAATGCAAAAAGCTTGATTTATAGGTTTAAATAAAATAAATTTAACAAAAATTAGAGCTAAAATGAAAAAGATATGAAGACTTGAAGTTTAAATAAAAAATAAAAATTAAAAAATAAATTGGCCAGTCTAGAGAAAATCGGCTTGACCACAGTCCAGAGCAAAACCAGCCTACCTGCCTACTCGATCCACCTTTAGCCCAACCAAATGCAACCCGCAGCCCACTCCCCTTTAGACCTAATGTCATCCTAATGTCAGGAAACTGCATGGTCCATGATGGACCATCCACTAACTCAATAGACATGGACCCTTAAAGGCTCCACAAAAATAACCATGCAGTGTTCAAAGGCAAAATGGTCATTTTTGCTGATGCAGCATGCTCCAATTCGATGCAATCTTTATTACACTCGGTCCAGGTGGTCCACGAGCATAGGGAAGCACGATCCAATGGTCGACATTGCAGTCGGTCAAGATCTAATGGTCGAAGGCAATTCCTATTTTGATTCAGACACTCTCAGGCTCCAGGTGCCATCCGATGGTCATCAGCCCTCCTGATCAAGATCCAATGGCCAAAATCAATATATCCAAGATCTGACAGTAGAGACGAGTCTCTGACTTGATTTAGGCTTCCTAAAGCACAATCGGATGGCTAACGTCACTCCAAGCTAAGATTCAACTGTCCAAAGCTAATCAGGCGCTGATGGTGGTGGATTTTTTATATTATTTAAGCCATTTGATCACTGATCGATGGCCAGATTTCTCCATCAAGTAGAATTCAATCTAAACTTGAAATTAGACTTCAAACAGGACTCTAAATCACTATTTTTTACTTTATAAGAGGCCTCTTATTACACCTAATTGAAAGGGAGAACCCTTCTCAAGGGGATTAGCCCTCTTAGAAGCTCTTTCTCTCTCTCCCTCTCTCCCTCTCTCCCTTCTCTTCTCCTCTCTTCTCTTTTCTTCTTTCTTCTTTCTCTTTTTTTTCTTTTTCTTTATTTTGGAGATATGAACTGAAAGCTACAAAGATTAGAATTATGTACGGCTAAAAATCTCGTATCTAGGAGAGTAAGAAAAGACTTTCAAACATGAAAGTTTATAATTTGAACCTTATTTTTTTTATTAGATAATAAAATTTATTTAACTTTTACATGCTTTTTTTATTTATACTTTAATATTTAATTTTTTATAATTTATATTTAAAAAGATAGTTCATGATTGTAAATAGATAGGGTCTATGCTTAGATTAGAATGAATTATAAGAATTAATATGATTTATGTTGATGTTTTTTGATTAAATGATCTAAATAGTCTGTATCTATAAGATGGATCATGATTGTATTAGATATAGTCCATGCTCGGTAGAATAGGTTATGTTAGAATCAGATTAAAGGAACATACATCTCATAAATTTCATGTTGACAATGAAAAGATTAAATGAATTAATTATAAACTTAAATATTGAAAGATGGAACTAAAATCCTAGATAATTTTTTTTATTCTTAATTAATTCTTAAATTTTAATTAATTAAGTATTTATTTTTTATTTTAATTTACTAAATTTAAATTAATTCTTTTTAATCTATTGCTTTAAATTTCTACTTTAAAAATTAATTTAAAATTTTATTTTTAAAAAAAATTAAATGTAACTCAGTCTTTAATCCTCGAGTCTTAATTCATAGTAAGATCGATTTTAATTTTTATTTGTTACTGAAATAACAAGCAATCAACCAAAATGATGATATCCCATTCCCCAAAAAAAGGGTTTAAACTACATACGAACAGTAGAAAAAAGAAGATATTTTATTTCTTCACATTAGAAGAGAACATATTTTTTTCCCAACTTATTTTTTATTTAAAATTAAATGAAATTTTGTATTTATAAGAAAAAAATATAAAAAAATAAAAGAAGGTTGGGTCTAGGTACCATGCATCCTAACCTCCTATTAGCATTTCTTTTTCTTGTTGAATAGAAAGCAATAGCTAAAATCCAAAAAAAAATCACCAAATGCAATAGAGAAGAAGCGAATTTCTCCTCCTCTCTTTCCTCCTCACCTACTTCTCCTCCTCATCTTCCTCCTTTTCTAAGACCACCCATGAATGATTTTCCTCCTCTATTCCCTTCCTTCTAACCCCTCCCCTCCTCCTCCAATCCTACCTATGAGGCCTTTGATGCCATCCTCTCCCTCTATGTCGATCTTCATGATCTTTACCCCCCCCCCCTCTATGGCAACTTCCTCCATCTCCATCCTTTCTTTGTCGATAATCTATTAAATATGAGCAAAGAACATTTTTGTTTATTAAATAAAAAATTAATACCATTTGTTGGTAAGTGAATGGTATGATCATATTAAAATATCTCAAAAATTTAAAGGACTAGTTTGATATATTTTAAAGTCGATGGAGTGTAAGTAAAATTAGGCTAAAGTTAAGGAGATGTTCTTATAATTTACTCTATGATGATAGAGGAAGGAGCATGGTAGATAACCAACAAGAGCTATTATAACACACTAACACCAAGATAGATCTCTGATCAATGAACATGTGTTTAAAACTTATTATTATATGTTATAATATTTTATTCATTATATTATTTGATATATACAATAAAACATTCAAATGACTAACTACATATCAATATCTTTATTTTATTTAGGAACAATCGGAGCAAATAATGAAGGATTACTAAGAGTGTCTAGCATTGAATGACATAGTATCTCAAATCTTAGGATTTTAAAAAAATAGATATGTTTGTACACTGGTACTTGGTCCCACACTTAGAGATCTTTGAGAGTGAGCAATGCAGCCAACTGGATTGCAAAATGAAAGCCCTAGATATTAAAAAGAAACTTGCTGTCTCGAAAGAAAAAATTGGATATTTGCATTCATTTATTGCTAAATTGATAAATTAAGAAGATAAACAACGTAGTAAAGAGAAATTGGGACAAGCATACATCGAAGAGAGGAACATGAGGAACATGAAAAAGATAGTCCAACATCTCTTAATTTTTTATTGAAATTTGTGGTTGTGTTAATGCTGCTAGCCCCATGAAGAGTTACCTGAATGATAGATATAGTCCTTATCATGGAGCCACTTACCTCCACTCAATTAGATAATTAGTCTTGTATAATATATTTTTGGTTTTATTTCTAATTTTTAAATAAAATTATAAATTAAAATATATAAAAACTTATGGAACAGTCGAAGAATCTGAGAAAAGGGCTACATAATAAAAGAAATAAAATAATCTCTCAGATACAAGTTTTTGTCTTATCTTTGAAAATGTCATATCCCTTATAAGTCTAATGTATCAACAAAAATATTTCAAATTATATGATGGATGCAAAATCTACTTATTAAGTGCTAACAAAAAACCTAATCCTTGTAGAGGGGATTCTTTTGGTAGGAGTACTATAAAAGTCAGAAGTGGGGTAGACTTGGGACTTGAATTTTGGGAAGTATTGATTATGGTTCCTATAGAGCGTGCCCTTGATAAGAGATTATGGCCATTACAAAACTATTATGGATGCAGCTGATTCAAGGATTGCTTAGCCTTCAATTTATGTATTTACTATTTTTGCATTTTAACTCTTTTATAATAATCAAATTGGAATTATAATATAACTTATTATTACCATCTTATGTTTGGCAAAAATAGAGAGCTGATGGGATCAATGAAGGGGGACAATGTTGATGATTATTTTTTTATCTTTTTTTTACTTTGAACTTGCATATGGAATTATTTTTTGTAGGTTCAAACTATAAAAACAAACCTAAAACTTGATTGTAGGAATATGATATCAAAAATGACCATTTAAACTCTATAATTCATCAGTTTGTTCTTGAATGATTTGGATGCATTAATATAAAGAATCAAAAATCTATTTACTTTTTTCAAATTATGAAATGTGGGAAAATACTCATTTTAATGAAGCATTATGAGTATGGAATGATGTTCCTAGTATCATGATATACTAAATTTGTCTATTATTATGACAATTTCTTAAATATAGTCAAAATTTATTATCTATATCACAGGATTGTAATTAGTATTACAAGATCTTCAATTTTCAGGTTAATTTTTATTGGCTACGAAAATCAACTTTACTATATGTTCTAAATGTTTGGAAGCATTTAAAAAAGTGCCGCTAAATACTGAATTGGTAGCAATTGCATATGTCAGAAAAAAAAAAGGAAGACAATCATTACAATTTAAATAAAATAATGATATTTTATACAAAAGCTAGCAAGTCATTTATTATCAATATATAAAAGTGCTAGTAATACCTAATAAAATACATATTTAATGGTATGTATAAATGCCGTTAATATACAAACTTATACCCAAATATCCTAATGTGTCCAAATATAGTTTATTATCAACATATATAAGTATCATAAAAAAATTAGAAAAATACTAAAATTGAATCATCAAGGGCACTTTTTACTACCTAAAAAAGAATATTTTTATCAGTAATTTTCAAAATTGTCAATACTTAATTACTGACACCATCTTAAGATGTCATGGCAAAATTCCACAAAAATATCAATAAAGATATTTGTGGCATTTTTCTTGCTTAGAGCGGCACTTATAAATACTCCAAATAAGAATTTTTATTATAGTGATAATTAGGCAAATTAACATACAATACCTCTACATTGGCATAGAATTAATTCTCTTCCATCATAATTTTCTTCTTAGCCTGTGAGAACTGGTCCTATTGGACTCATTTTAAATTAAAGTTGGCACATATCGTCAATTTCCATTAAAAAAATGAAGATCAAAATAGGAGAATTATTATAAAATGAGGTTTGATTATTGGAGCTGCCCCCAACTATCGAACGATTGATATTATCTTTCATTGAGTTGAGTCTATCTCTTCCAAAGTCTTTTATTTAAAAATCCCCTTCAATCCTTTTAGATTATCCACCACCAAGCTTAGATCCTCCCTCCTTCTTCCTTCATCATCTCCAATAGCTATCATGCCACCACACTCAAGTATTGCTACCTAGAAACCATATTTCTCCCTCAAAACCTCCATTTGCTTTGTCTTTTGCTATTTCGAGTGTTTTCATATGTTTTTCCATTAGAATCCACCATCATTGGTTGAGAGTCGCTACCATCGCTGCTCAGTGATAAGCCCCTCACCCTCTCGCTATCCTCTTTAGTTAAGGAAGCTATCACCAAGCTAGCTAGGGGAACTACCCTATTCCTTCTCCCTCCTTTATTTCCTCAGTGCATGGGCAACCATAGCACATAGAGGCTACAGCCATCTCATAGCATGTAGTGCCATCACTAGATCATCATCCTCCTTTTATTTCCTTTATCTTCCCTTTTAGATGACTTAAGGAATCCCTATTCACTTTTTCAATTTTGCAAGAAAAAAGAGAGAGAAGCAAAAGAGAAAAAAAGAAAGAAAGAAAAATGAATATGCCCATCCCCTGATGTGACCTAATCTCCTTAGATCGAATCCAAAATTTGATTAGATCTAGATCTTTTCCTTGATAGTTGACCTAAACCATATAGAGTGAGCCCTTGATTAGGCTTAGATCAAGACATATATCAAATTTCTCACTTTTCTCTCTATTCTTGTTTTCTCTTTCGATAGTATTAATTATTTTGATCAAAGCATTCAACTCCAAAAAAGTATCAGGTTTGGGGATTGAGTAGCATCTCAAAGCCAGTGATTATCATAAGGATTTTTTTTGGATTAGATTGACTTAAGCTTGTGAGTTTCCTTTACTGCTTGTAATTTTATAGTGTGTGCCATGTATGTTAATTGAAATTCATATCTATTAATTTTGATTGAATGAAGAAGAAAAAATATTTTAAAATTAAAAATTTTAAAAATTATGTATGATTACAAAAATATTATGCATGCTTATATAAAAAGACTAAATTCAAAATTATGAATCAAGCAAAATTTCTTGTTTTAAAATGATTCTTGTTGGTGTGAAAATCTGTAAGGATGTTGGAGGAAGCTGGAGTTGGTAAGGTAAGGCCGTCGATGGGACCTGCAAAATAAAATCCAAATCGGAGGTGGACGGCCCCAGCAGGATCCTCCAATGCTCAAGTTAGTTTTTCAGCCAACTGAAATAGAGTGCTCAGGAAATAGAGAAGTAGAGTGACAGGAAGGAGAAGAGAAATTAGAGAAAAACATATCTAGAGGATCTCTTTTATAGATGGAGTATATAACAAACTGATGGTAACAGTCGTAATCGTCTAGTAGTAGGCCGTTCAGGCCACGTAGAGTTTGTTACGGGGATGAGTTATTATTTATCACAACTTATAGGCGATGAAAATTTCTCTATTAGAGTTTAGATGTAGATCGGAGACTTTGGAGTATGTAGTGAACTTATGACCAACCGAGATTTGGTGGGGATAATGTCTGGTGGTTTTAAGAAGTTTGGAAGCCTCCTAGACCATGCGCAAGTAGGTACCCCCTGAATTGAGATCTGAAGCTCTGAGCTCCATCCTTCATAGAGTGATTGTTATGTATCAGCGATTTGATGAGATTTCTTTGGATGGCTCCTGCTAATAGACATGGCAGGGATTAAGTAGGTCCACAACTGGAAGGCATGCTACTGAGAGGAGTGTGACTGAAGAAGTTGATCCAGGAGAAATTCGACTAGAAGGAGTGCTGCTGAAGGAGTTCACCTAGAAGGAGTGTGACTGGAGGAGTTCATCCGAAAGAAGCACTGCTGGAGGAATTCGTCTGAAAGGAGCATGATCGAAGGAGTTCGTCTGGAAGGAGCATGACTGGAGGAGTTCATTCAAAAGGAGCGTGATCAAAGAAGTTCATTCGGAAGGAGCATGACTGAAGGAGTTCATCTAGAAGGAGTGCAATCGGATTCTGAATCTATTATTCATTTTTAGTCAGAAGGCAAGGTTAGCATAACAATAGTTCTACTTCACTGTTCAAGATTGTGCCGCTGGACTTCTATATGCTATTGAGAGGTTCTATGGTATGATCTTGTTGCTGAAAGGATCGATGAATTCTAATATAAGAAAGGTCAGTGGTTAAGGACTTTGGCTAAGGACTTCGGCGGGGGTTATTTTTTCTCCAACACTTGTCCCCCTACTTTCGAGTTTGAATTTCGAATGAAAGGGGTACAGAAAAGTTGTTACAATCAAAGTTTCTTGCCAACTTTCCGCTCTCAAAGAATGAGATCTTTTATCCTTTTTCAAATTGATGCCAAAGTTTAATGTTGAATGACCTGAATTGATAAATTTCCTCGAAAATCCATTTGGGGTGGAGCTTGAAGTATGGCATAACTATTATTCCATCAGGCGGTGGGTGCGAGTGGGACGCGTGGCGGGTTAGGGTTAGCAGAAGAAGTCCTACGATCATAACTTTCTCTGCTTCTATTTTACTATTTAAACATCTCCTTCTTCCGTGGCCTCTCACCTTCATTTGCACTCCTTCTCTTTCTCTTTTCTCTATTTTCCATCACCCCCGAGCATCCTATCCTCGTTGCCCCTATCCTCTCGCGACGTTCTCAGTCATTGACATTCTTCTCAACTATCCTTCATCTTTTCAATGCTCTTCCCAAATTTTTTGATCAACTTAGGTCAGTCCCTCATCTTTGTCCTCTTGATTTTTGGCTTTTTCATATTCTTTAGAACCTCTTTAGATTCTTTTAGGTGGATTTTTGCCATTTTTCTTTTTCGAGTTTTCTCTATCTCTTTTCTTTATATTTTTTGAAGATTTTACTAGATTTTATTTGATCTAAATATCGTTCAAAGTTCTTGGTCTAGCAGTTAAAGAAGTCCGATTGACCTAAACCTCCAAAACCTCGATACCAAAAATAGAACCTGAACCTAGGGCAGCACCTCAACCAAACTTCATACAGAAAACCATCCCTTACTCCTTAACCACTGAAGATCTACCATTGATCAAGATCTAGTACGAGGTGCCTGCTGAGTACGAGCTGGAACTTTCTGGACCAAGTGATTGAGCTTGTGCTCCTCCTCCAGGTTGGTTCAACTTGTATTTGGAGCTCTTCTGTGTTGGATTAAGGCTTTCTCTCTCCATTTTTATGGTAGCTCTTTTTCATTTTCTAAATATTTTTTTAGCTTCTATAGTGCCGAACTTATTTAGATTCATAATAGGCTTTCTTACTCTCTGCATATCTATCGAAGTTTAGCCCACTATTTTACTTTTTCAAACTTTCTTTATCTTTAAGCGTCACCCCACTGCAAAGGACTGGTGGTATGTTTCATCCCAGTTTGGCAAGATGAAGTTGCTCAAGGGTGCCTCCTCCTCAATCCATAATTGGAAAGAGAAGTTTGTCTTTATTTCTTACCCTATCTTACACTTAGGACTCCCACCTTGGAAAAATCTAAGGGATTCAGTCCATCGAGCCCCAGGATTAGAAAAAGAGGATCGAAAGTTGATTAGTAAAATCAAGAATTTTTTAGCTCCTCTTGTATCCGAGCTAATAAAAGAACAAATCCTGTTCAACCTCAACCTCAGCCCTATGAATCCAGTAGGTATACGGCCGAAGTTGTAGGTTACTCTCTTTCTTCTTCTTTTTTCTTCTTGATCATACTTTTTCTTCTTTATTGCAGAAATGGGCATCCAGGTGGTCGAAATGCTCATGAGGGGGCTTTCAGCCTACAAGAGGAAAGGGAAGGCACCGGATAAGAGCTTGAAAAAAGCAAGGACTAACGTTCTGAGTTCCATGACTCCCGTCAACACCATGGATGCCCCTGAAGTTGCCCTAGAAGTCAAAGTTCCTTCTGCCATCGAGTTAGGCACCATAACCAAGATCATTGGATCTTTGATGCCATCAAGCCCTCCCTCCGAGACCCAAATCCCAAAGCCTCCTACTGGAGGAGAGAAGGAGGCGGAGAAGAAGAAGACCAAAAGGGCTTTGAGAAAGTCCTAGAGGAAGATTTGTCGCAACGGGCCCAATAGCTCCAACGAAGAGTTGGGGGAGAACCCCTTCAACAATCATGAAATCATTAGGGGTCTGGTTGATGGGTTTACCATACCCAAAGTCGTGGATAGGATCATCGATACGAATGTCGACCAACGTGCCTAGAATTCACTCGGATCTTTTCTTGAGGTAGTTATCTTATCCTCTTTAAATTTTCTAATGCTTCCTCATCCATGCCATCCTCTTCACCATATATATACTTTTTTTTTATTTTTTTTAACAGACAGGCTACCAACTGCTTGGCTACATCAGATCACTGAACTGCTTAAAGTCAGAGTTGGTGAAGGCCCAAGAGGATCATCAGGCCAAGGTTGAGCACCTAATTAAGGAAAGAGATGAGGTTGATTGCTCTTTGACAAAAAAATCTATCGAGGTCGAAGGTCTCCAAGAAGCACTCTGCAAGAAGAGAGAAATATCAGCAAAGTTGATAATTACTGTTGGGGGTAAACCCCGCTCCCACCGAAGTTTGGCCGAATGTTCAGCCAAGTGTAGTTTGTAATCATAGAAGAGCTTCAATCGCAACTTCTCTATCAGCCGAATTTCTTTAGCCGGACTTTTCTGCCAGTCAAACTTCTTCTAAACTTCTCCTTCAACTAGACTTGTTCATTAGTCGAACTCCTTTCGAACTTCTTCTTCAATCAGATCTATATCTAAACTCCTCCGACAGATCTACATCTGGATTCTTTCAGTAGATCTACTTTCAAACTTTCCTAATAGACTTCCTTCAGGATTTTTCCAATTGTGGAACTTCTGAACCCCTTTCGATCGAACTTCCTGCAGTCACCCAAAAGGATCTTCTCTTCTCTGTGAATCTGACTCTCTACACAGTATGAACCAACTTACACACAGATGATCCTGAAGGAGTCTGAACTCCTCAGGAATCGATGAAATTTGAGGCTCTTCACCATCAGTGCCTACCTCCTCCGAACTTTAACTATTAAATCCCAATGGATTGGCACATCACGATAATGGACACCACTCCCCACAACAATGCCACGTGGCCTGAATGGCCCACTACTCGATAGTTACAGCTGTCACCATCAGTTTGTTACAAACTTCATCTATAAAAGGGATCCTCCAGATATATTTTTTTTGGGCTCTCTTCTCTCTCTCGATACTCTACCACTTTTTTTTCTGAGCACTCCATTTCTATTGGTCGAGAGAGCTGACTTGATCGTCGGACGATCTTATCGAAGCCACCATCCTTGACTTCAGACGAGACTTATTTTGAAGATCACTGACGGTAATCTCATCTTCTCTGACTCCAGCCTTAAATCCAATGTCAACCATATTTTGCACCAACAAAATTGATGCTAGAGAAGAAAAAGCCTTGACTCAATGGTCAACCACCTCTATAGCCAGATCTTATTCAGATCTATCCACCACTGTCTCGTCCCCAACATCTCAAGCTCCACCGACAATAATGGTGGATGCAGAGCAATTCAACCTACTGGCCAACCAGGTTAGAGGCCTCACTGAAGCAGTATGTGTAGGCCATGCAGCAACAATGACCTTCGAAGCCTACTCAGCTAGAGCGGACTACAATCAAACCCCAGGATCCGATATGGGGACGACCGACTTGGGCGAGTCGACCAGTAACTTCCAAAAAAGAAAAGTAGAGGGTAGAGAGCCCTTGCTTCGATCATGATTCGACCCTTGGGAGGATCTTACCCTCATTCTATCAGAAGACTTTGGAGATCCACGACTGTGAGGATCTCCTAGATCAAAAGCTGCAAGAAATGAACCGATAGAGCGAAGAACTCCATCATACTTCTTCCTCCCGCATCAACAACATCTGCACTGACCTTCCTTTCTTCCAGCAAATCATGTAGGAATCAATCCCATCGAACTTCAAGCTCCCACAGTTCAAGAGCTACAATGGAACTGCTGATCCAGTTGATCAACTGAAGGCCTTTCGGATAATGATGCTACCCCATAGTGCGCCCGACACCATCCTATGTCGAGTTTTCCCCTCCACCCTGAAGGGAGCAGCCAAGAACTGGTACTATTCTTTTCTTTGATCAAATATGCCACCAATTTGTGGCTCACTTTGTCAACACCCGATGTCCCCAACGAGGCTCGAATTTTCTCATCCATATCAAGCAGAAGGAAGGAGAGTCCATTCGGGCCTATGTCAATCGCTTCAATGCTGCTGCTCTGGAGATCCAAAACTTGGACCAGTCCATTATAATGGTCACACTAAAGGATGGCCTCCAAAAGAATAATCTACTATTCTTTTTAGAGAAGAAGTATTCTAAAAATTTTGCTGATATGCTGGCCTGGGCTGATGGTTACGCCCGGACGAAAGAGGCCTTCAAGGCGAAGGATGAAGAAGCTATGAGAGAGCGGCAGGCGGGTGATTCAAGCAAGCCCACAGTTAAAGAAAAGTCAAGTGAAGCTCGACCATGCTCTAGAACTTCTTCCAAGTGTAGATGAGTTCGAACTCCTCCTCGAGCTCATCATCAGAAAAGCCCTGATCAAAGAGCATGGCAGAACTCTCCCCCCAGAAGGTTCCATACCTATGCTCCCCTCAACACTCCAAAGACTCAAGTCCTGATGGAGATTAAGAAGCAGCTGCCGAGGTTGAAGAAGATGCGGTCTCATCCCAACAAGCAAAATTCTAACAAGTACTGCCTTTATCATCATGACCATGATCATGGTATTGAGAAATGCATCTAGCTCCAAGATAAAATTGAAGAGCTCATCAGACAAGGCTGGCTTGGTCGATTCCTACGATGTCAGCTTGAGATAAGGGAAGATCGGCCAAGGGCGTTACCCCAGTCTAAACCATCAAGGAGAGAAGACCAGCAAGAAGATCGGCCATCCCTCAGCATCATCAATACCATTTCTAGGAGACTTCGATGGAGAAAGGCTAGCGGATCGGCAGATGAAGCAAAGAAGTGAAGGACTGAAGAACCAATAACTTTCACTGATTAAGATGCTCAAGAAGTTTAGTTTCTGCATAACGATGCGGTTGTAATCTCTCTAAACATTACTGACTATGATGTACGCCGCATTCTGATAGATAATGAAAGCTCTACTAATGTCTTACTTTATGATGTTTTCTCTAAGATGTCTATACCTAATAACCACCCGGGACCTATGAGTTCCCCATTAGTGGGTTTTACTAGCAATGCTGTGCCGGTTGAGGAAATAATAACACTAACTATGGCTACAGGATAATATCCTAAATAGGGCAGAGCATGGGTTGACTTTTTGGTAGTAAGAGCTCCCTCTGCTTATAACATGATCCTCGGCCAACCTGGTCTAAATGCACTTCGAGCAGTAGTGTCGACATACTACTTGAAAATAAAGTTTCCAACAAGCTATGGGATCGGAGAAGTCAGAGGAGATCAAGCCCTGGCAAGGCATTGCTATTCAATTATCTTGCAAAGGGGTGAGCAGCCAGATCCTTGTCTGGTTGATGAGTTGGATGTCCGCAATGATCTAACGGAAGAGTGGGGAGAGCCTATGGAAGACCTTATTTTTATTTCACTGAATGATGGGAATGCGGAGCACATGGTACAGATCAGCTCCAACCTAGTGGAAGAGATACGAGAGCAGCTTGTTAAATTTCTACGAAGAAATGTAGATATTTTTGCTTGGATCCCCGACAACATGCCCAGGATAGATGTGGAGGTCATAGAACATCGCCTGACTGTTGATCCTAAACATTGGCCAGTGAAAGAGAAGATACACAGCCATGCTCCAAAAGAGGCAGAAAGCAATTATAGAGGAAGTTGATAAGCTCTTTAAGGTCGGATTGATCCGAGAAGTCAACTATCCGAATTGGATCTCCAACATCGTGCTCATCAAAAAGATGAACGGTAAGTGGAGAATATGCATAGACTTCAAAAAGTTGAACAAAGTCTATCCAAAAGACAGCTACCCCCTACCTAGAATTGATCAGCTGGTGGATGCGACCTCGGGGCATGAGCCCCTTACTTTCATGGATGCCTTTTTTGACTATAATCAAATCCAAATGGCACCGAAGGACGAGGAGAAAATTGCTTTTATTACTGATCATGATCTTTACTGTTACAGGGTTATGCCTTTTGGACTCAAAAATATAGGAGCAACATACCAGTGCCTGATCAATAAAATATTCAAGGATCAGATCAGTCGCAACATGGAGGTATATGTGGATGACATGCTCATTAAGAGCCAAGCTTTAATAAATCATCTTACCAATCTTGAAGAGACTTTCAGCGCCCTTAGGAAGTACAAGATGAAGCTGAACCCGACCAACTGCACCTTCGGTATGACTTTGGAGAAGTTTTTGGGGTTCATGGTGTCGAGGCATGGAATTGAAGCAAATCCGAAGAAGATTCAGGTCATTTAGGAGATGACTACTTCAAAAACAATCAAAGAAGTCTAGCATCTGACTGAAAAGATGGCATCCCTGAACCGCTTCATCTCGAGGTTGGTCGAGTGATGCATGTCCTTTTTTCAAGTCCTAAAATAGCTGAAGAATTTCTGTTGGACTCTTGAATATCAACAAACCTTCAGAGAGCTCAAGGATTACCTCTGCTCGCCCTCTACTGGCAAAGCCTGAACTCGAAGAGGACTTATTTTTGTACCTAGCAGTCTCTCCAGTGATCCTTGCAGCGGTCTTAGTCAAAAAGAAGGCAAAAGTACAGTGGCCAATCTACTACATAAGTCAAGTCTTGAGGGACGCTGAGATCAGATATACTAAGTTAGAAAAACTAACTTATGCCCTATTGATTACAGCCCGGAGACTTCGACCCTACTTCCAAGGGCATACCATAACCCTCCTCACCGATCAACCAATCAAGATAGTTTTTCATCGAATAGACGCTTCTGAAAGAATAGCAAAATGAATAATTGAGCTCACCAAGTTTGACATCAATTATCAATCTCGGTCGTCAATCAAAGCCCAAATTCTGGCAGATTTTATAGTTGAATGCCTCATTTCAGATGAACCCGGGCCTGAGCAGAATGAAGTCGATGTTCTTCGGTTATAGCCGAGTGCCTCTGAGGAAAGAACCGACCTTCCTAAAGATTCTCGGGTCCTATATGTAGATGGCTCGTCCAATGCTTTTGGTGCAGGTGCAAGGTTGATCTTGGTTAACCCAAAAGGGGTCGTCACCAAATATGCACTGTGCCTTGAATTTTTTGCTACAAATAATGGAGTCGAGTATGAAACTTTGATTGCAAGACTAAGGATCGCTAAGGAATTAAAAGTAGATCGACTCTAAGTCTATAGTAATTCTCAACTGATGGTCGAACAAATTAGTGGTGATTACGAGGCTCGAGAAGAAAGCATGATAAAATATCTCGAGAAGATGAAGAGCTTCACTCCAACCTTCAACAATTTTGATATCAAGTAGATCCCAAGAGTGGAAAATACTAGAGCCAACCGTCTCTCAAAATTGGCAACATCAGCCCCGATTGAGCTACCCAAGGAGGTCTTCTGTGAAGTTCTGAAACACTCAAGCCTAGAAGAAAAACAGTCTGTAATGCAAATCGATAATGAGTCATATTGGATTGACCCATTCCTTGTTTATCTCAAAGATGGAGCTTTTCCTTATGATCCAAAGGAAGCTTAAAAACTTAGAAATTAAGCCTTCCCATATGTTCTGTATGAAGGCAGGCTGTACAAAAGGTCATATTTCTTGCCGCTCTTGAGATGTCTTAGGTCTTCAGAAGCTGACTTTGTCTTATGAAAAGTGCATGAAGGAATCTATGAAAGTCATATGGGGGCCAGATCTTTATCACAAAGACTACTTCAATAGGATTACTATTAGCCGATCTTGTATCATGATTTTGTAGAGTATGTCAAGAAATATGACCGCTGTCAAATAAATGCAAACATTCAAAGACAACCAGCTTCTGAGCTTACACCCCTGAGCTCCCTATGGTCATTTTCTTAGTGGGGAATAGATATACTCGGACCTCTTTCCATGGCATCTAGATAGCGTAAATTTTTCTTGGTGGCAATAGATTATTTTACAAAGTGGGTCGAGATTGAACCTCTGACAAAAATCACTGAAGCCAAAGTGCAAGACTTCATCTGGAGGTTGATTATTTGTAGATTTGGCCTACCTCGAACCCTTATTACAGACAATGGACGATAATTCGCTGGGAGAAAGTTTGCTGAGTTTTGTGAAGGTTTGAACATCTTCCATAACTTCACATCAATAGCTCATCCATAAGCGAATGATGAAGTAGAGGTGACTAACAGAACTTTATTGCAAGGCATCAAGACAAGGCTTGAAAGAGCAAGGGAGACTTTGGTGGACAAGCTTTACCACGTCCTATGGGCATAACTACCAAAAAGCTGTCGATCGGAGAAACACCATTCGCTCTGGCTTTCAAAATGAAAGCAGTCATCCCGATAGAGCCCAAGCTACCATCGGCACAGGTTGTAGCCTTCAGCGAGCAATGTAATTCACGGAACCTCAAAGCAAACCTCGATCTACTGGAGGAAAAATGAGAAGAAGCTCAAGTTCGAATGGCTGCTTATAGATGAAGAGTGGCCCACTACTATAACTCCAAAGTCGAAGGCAAAATATTCAAAGTGGGGAACTTGGTACTTCGATAAGCAGCCGTTTCACAATCTTAAAACCAAGAAAAGCTCATCCCAAATTGGAAAGATCCTTACGAAGTCAAAGAAGTCGTCTAGCCTGAAACTTATTACTTGAGAGAACTCGGAGGCACCGATCTTTCACACCCATGGAGCTCGAAGAACTTACGCATGTACTATTAATAATTTTATTTCAATAAAATCACCTTATTTTAGTATCTTCGATCTTAGTGCAAAACTATGATGATAGGAAATAGCCTCCCAAACTTTATAATTGGACGAAGTTGGCCCTGTTACGAATAGGAGGGAAACCTCATCCTAACATTGAGCTAAAGCGAAGACCTCGATTGCTTAAGTTGGGGTATGAGGAGAGGCTCTTTCAATAGTCCTTTTGTGTCTCTATAGTCCTGTTAGGAATAGGAGGAGAACCTCGTCCTAACATTGAGCTAAAGTGAAGATCTCGGTTACTTAAGTCACAATGCGGAAAGAGGTTTCTTCAACGGTCCTTTTGTACCCCTATAGTCCTATTAGGAACAGAAGGAAAATCTCATCCTAACATTGAGCTAAAGTGAAGACCTCGATTACTTAAGTCGAGATGTGGGGAGAGGCCCCTTCAAAAGCTCTTTTATGCTCCTATAGCTCTGTTAGGAACAAGAGAAAA
This sequence comes from Cocos nucifera, assembly GCA_006176705.1. NCBI lineage: Eukaryota > Viridiplantae > Streptophyta > Magnoliopsida > Arecales > Arecaceae > Cocos > Cocos nucifera. Next base: position 1,027,510 of record QRFJ01000076.1, read on the forward strand.
ACGTCATCCTAACATTGAGCTAAAGTAAAGACCTTGATGGCTTAAGTCGGAATGCAGGGAGAGACTCCTTCAATGGCCCTTTTATGTTCCTATAGCCCTCAGAAGGGAAACCTCATCCTAACATTAAGCTAAAGCGAAGACCTCGGTTGCTTAAGTTGCAATGCGGGAAGAGGCCCGTTCAATGGCCCTTTTGTGCCCCTATAGCTCTGTTAGGAACAAGAGGGAAACCTCATCCTAACATTGAGCTAAAGTGAAGATCTCATTAATCTAAGATGAGATGAGGGGAGAGGCCCTTCCAACGATCCAATTATACTCCTACCACCCCACTAGGAATAGGAGGAGAATCTCGTCCTAATATAAGCAAAGACCTCCGGTTATCTAAGATGGGAGGAAGGCTTTACCCTAATAAAAGCAAAAATCGACCTCATTAAGAATGAGTGAGAACTTCATCCTGATAAAGGAACCAAAGAAAATTGACTAAGCTGGAAACAAAAGGATAACATCATCCTAGCAGAAATAAAGATATTTGGTTATGAAAAGATAGGAAAGAAACTACTCTTCGACAATCATTTCGACAAAAGATGAAATAAAAGATGGAAGTGGGGAACTCAATAGAAAAGTGATTGAAGAAAGTATTCTTTCATTGAAATTGGAGTTCGTTATAAGATAAAGGTCGGTAAGATCGGTTACCAAAAAAAAAAGGAGATAAACTCGAAGTTCTAAGAGGGATCTGACCTCTTAGACTTTGGGCTACTAGCCATCACCAAGGACTCTTTCAAGCTGGCAACCTCCTCCTCGAGCTTCTTTTTCCTTATCAGGTTATCGTGGAACATTCAGTCAGCCTTTCGATAGTTCTCTTCAGATTCACGCAACCTTCTCCTCAAAACTTCCAACTCAGCCTCAGCATCTTTGATGACTTGCTAATCACAAGTCAGCTGGATCTTCAACTGTTGAACCTCGGCCTTCTTTCTCCCAACCACTTCTAAGAGCTCGCCCATAATCTTCATCAAGAAAGCAATCTGCTCTAATTTCCTGCTCATGCTGGATCGATGACTGTCATCGAGCTATTTTTGGAGCCGAACCACCTCGCTGTTAGTAACATGAAGTTGGTGCTCAAGCTTAGATATTCTTCTACACCAGCCCAATCGATAGCTATCGTAAGCAGACTCAGTATCAAGTAGCTATTTCTGGAGCACAGAAAACCTCTAAGACCAATCCCACTCATACTAGACTTTATCAGAGGACCATGGTGAACTTCCTTCCAACAGCCAAATCTTCTCTTTCACCTCCTTGAGATCAACTTTGAGGGAGCCGACCTTCGCAATTAATGCCCAGGACTTATCACTGGCACCTTTCTTAAGTTTGGCCAATTCTTTCTCGAAGTTGCCTTTCTTGATGTTGAAACTCACGGAGTCTTTCATGTATAATTTGCGAAGATGGGTGACCTCAATTATCGCTTCCGACGCATTCTTCCTAGACTTTTGAAGCTCATCTTCAACCTTCTTTAATTTCTTTCTCAAATGATGAACTTCCTTTTTCAAACTTCTAACTACTGATTTAAAAGGAATTCCCTAAGACAGTGGCTCGGCATCAACAGGGGACTGCATCCAACATACGGAAAGCACTCTAAGCCATTGATAAAAAAAAGTGTTACTTTCATTGATAAAACTTTCTTCAAGTACAGGACGAAGTAAAAAGAGAATACAACTACTAAAAGCCCCCGACCTCAGGAGGGAAGCAATAGGGGAACTCGACACTCCCGCAATAGCTACAAACTCAAGAATGGGTTTGTCTGGTAGTTAAAAGGGCTCGAGCACCTCAACAGCAGGTTTGGAGGGTTCCATGACTGCTTCAGTAAGAGAAGGGTCGACTGCAGTAATGGATGGTTCGGCTTCCCCATCGACAGCTTCCTCTTCTTCCAAAAAGCTTAGATCAAGCATGGAAAATTTTTGGACAACTCGACCTTCACAGAGCTCCAAACTCTTGATGAATGTCTGCTGGCTGAATTTGACATTCAAGTTCCTCATTTCAAAAGAGGCCTTGAACTCTTCCATGGCTCGGATCATCGCCTCCAAGATCGACTTCGTCATTCAGGCTTTCAGTTTGATGACTTTAATCTCGGCTTCCTTCTTCCTCTCCTCCTCCAAGGCTAGTGCAGCCTTGAGTCCAGCTGAGATAAACTCCTCTTTTCGAAGTACGCCCTGGAGACTCCCGATTTCTGTCGTCTTCTCCTCTGCAAGGCATTCAACCGTGGCGGCCTTTTTTTGAAGATGATCGACCACGGCTCAAAGATCCTCCTAGACCTTCTGGGCTTCCGCCTCCTAGCAGCATGCCCTCTTGATAAGGGCGAGCAGTTGGTGATCCAACTGCAATAGATAGTTGATGTTAAAAAAAGAAGAAGAGAAGAAAAGAGCAGAAGAGGAGAGAAAAAGTTGAGCAATGGAGCGGTCACCTTGAGGATGGTCCCAAGAGAACCCCAAATGAGCTGCCGAGGGTCAAGGTCGGCCATGTGGTCCACCACCTCCGACATGGCAAATTTGTTGGTTAAATCATGGCTGGTCCTCGGGTCATTGAAAGGGTCTTCTTCTAATTCGCCGCGGTCATCGCTTGGCTCGCCAGAATGAGTCTTGCAGAGCATCTTTGCGATAGCTTTCTTTTTCTTCTTTCTTTCCTCCATCTCTCCCTCAGTAGGAAGCTCCAGAGCTTGATCTCCATTGGAAGGGCTCGAGCATGCAAGAGGGATGAAACCCGCACCAACGGTGCCGACCTCAGCGGTTGAGGCAACCTCGACGTTGGCGGCAATCTCGAAAGCAGCGACAGTGGTGGTAGGGGTCGTGGAGCTTGGAGTACCAACCTTCACCCTCTTCGAGCTAGCACTTGGTGCTTTTCCTTTCCTCTTCTATGTGTAAAGCCCCTTGGTAAGCATTTCAGTAGCTTCAGTATCCATTTCTACAATAGAAAAGGAATCGCGATCAGTGACAATACATACACATAAAACTGCATAAAGAATTCAAAAAGTAGAAAAATATACCAGCAAGATCAAAGGGACTCAAATTCAGATTGAACAAAGTCTGTTCTTTCAGAAGGTCGAAAAGAAGAGGAGCTCAATATGTTTTAAGTTTATTGGAGGAATCAAGGTTAGCTCTATCTAAGCTAGGAGCTCAATGAACCGACTCTCTGATGTGACCCCAAGGAGGAAGATCTAATAGCAAGATCGAAAAGTGCATGACAAAATACTTTTTCTTTCAGTTGTGAATGGAAGAAGAAATATCTTTCAGTAACCCCTTCTTATCAAACTGAGGGGAGAAGCACCACCAGTCCTTTACAGAAGGATGATGTTTGAAAGTGTAAAAATTTCTAAAGAGTGAGACAGTCGGATGGACCTTGGTTAGACGGCAAAGAAAAAGGAATCATATCACGAACCTAAAGAAATTTGGTGCTACGGAGGCAAGGAAGATGTTCAGAAAGCAAAAAAAAGCAACCACGAAAGGAGAAAGTGGAAGTCGAAGTCCGACGTGTAGAGCTTCAAAATATAAACAAAATCGGTTGGTCGGAGGGAAACCCGCATGATCATCCGATTTGGGAAGTTCAAGATCATACTCCAGAGGGATTCCATACTAAATCCTAATTAAGGAAAGATCATTTGGGATCAAGGCATAAGGAATGGTATCTGATACAAAGGGTTGATGAGACATACTTTCAAGACCAATCTCTGCTATAGAGATAGGGTCTAGGAAGGCTAAACCGTACAAACTCCAAGAACCAACGGATTGAGAAGTCTCGGTTGACATCTGGATCGAACTAAACTCAAGAAAAGTCTCTGAAAATCAAGAAAAATAAGATGCGAAAACTTTTTAAAGTAAACTGAAAGAACGAGAAGCAAATGATGCAGGAGTAACCAAAAAGAAGGATGGCGAAATTGACCTAGGTTGATTGAGAAGGGCAAAGAGACAATAAGCACGACGAAGACCAAGCGGGAGAATGCCTGTAACTAGAAAGGAAGGCGAGAACTAGAGGAGGAAGAAACTAGAACTCTCGGATGGAAGGAAGGTGAGAACCAAAAAAGGAAGGAGGACTTAAATAGCAAGGAGGGCCCAAAACTATCATGATTGCAGATCTCCCTCGGCCATTCTTCATGCAACCCATGTCCCAATCATCATGATAGAAGAATGGCGACGGGCAGTGCCTTTATGGCATCGTGTCTCAAGCAGCACTTCGATAGAAATTTTGAAAATCTGTTTCTTCAAGTTGAGTCGCATTAAAGGAACTTTGGCGCCGATGTGAAAAATGACAAAACACCTTGACCAATGAGTGCGAAACCCAGGAAAAAACTTCAGCAGTCGCCTTTTTACTCCCTTCCTTCGAATTTCGAACTCGAAAGTAGGGGAACTACTGTTGGAGGTAAATCTTGCTCCCACCGAAGTTTGGTCTGATGTTCAGCCAAGTGTAGTTTGTAATTGCAGAAGAGCTTCAATCGCAACTTCTCTATCAGTCAAATTCCTTCAGACAGACTTCTCCACCAGTCAAACTTCTTTCAAACTTCTCCTTCAGTCAGACTTCTCTTTCAGTCGAACTTCTTCTGAACTTTTTCTTCAATCAGATCTACATCCAGACTCCTCCAGTAGATCTATATCCAGACTCCTCCAGTAGATCTACATTCGGATTCTTCCAGCAGATCTACTTTCAGACTTCCCTAATAGACTTTCTAAAGGATTTTTCTAGCCGTGGAACTTCTAAACCCCTTCTGATCAAACTTCCTGCAGTCACTTAGAAGAATCTCCTCTTCTCCGCGAATCCAGCTCTCTACATGGTATGAACCAACTTACACACGGACAATCCTGAAGGAGTCCAAACTCCTCAGGAATCGATGAAACTTGAGGCTCTTCACCGCTAATGCCTACCTCCTCCGAACTTTATGTTAGGAATATGCGTTCTTTCCACACAGATCGATGTGGCCATCGGTGATTAGCCAAGCAATTAAGGAAGTATTTCTTAGAGATCTCTGCGGAAGCACAATCAAATAAATCAAGGAATAAAGAAGAAGAGAAGAAGAGATTTTCGAAAGAAAAGAGCTTTTATTTAGTATATTTCAGCACACTTACAATCTTGACCTATTTTCAATATATATACTCTACAAAGGATCAAGTCCAAGCTCATAGAAAAACTCTTCAAATCCAAACAACTCATGTACACAAAATAATAACCCGTGAAAATTGAGTTGGCCCAGTTTCAGACTGAGCCAGCTAACCTACGACTAGGTCAGTTCAGTCCCAGACTGAGGCCGACCCAGTTGTGTACCATGCCAACTGCCCAAAAATGTTGCTCTCTATCTAGATTTTCCTCTGAAACCTAGCCGATCCAGTCCTGAACTGAGCTGACCTAGTTTTCAACTGAGCCAGCTCAGTCTCAGAGTGAGTCGATCCAGTTTTTGAACTTTACTATTGAGACTGATTCTTCTTCCGACTCGCTCCCGTATTCCCATGACCTATCTTCTCATATTTCCAAAACTTGGGAGTGCCACTTATGAGCTCATATTCTCCATCCTGGTGCTTTCAAGTCCTTGTGAACTCATCTCTTCTCAACAGACCCATCCGTGCCATACATCTCTGAAAGCTATCTCTGGAGAGTACCTTCGTGAGTGCATCAGACTGATTCTCCTTGGTATGGACCTTTATTAGTTCTACTTCACCTTCCTCCACTAGCTCTCTGATCTTATCGTACCTCACGTCTATATGCTTTGTGCGTGCATGATAGGCTGGGTTTTGTGCCAACAACAGAGCACTCTGACTATCACTGAATAGTGTAACCTTATTCTGCTCCACCCCCAACTCATCAATCAGCCTCCTAAGCTAAAGGACTTCCTTTATGACCTTCGTTATCCCAATGTACTTGACCTCTATGGTAGACAAGGCCATGATTGACTGAAGGATTGATCTCCAAGACACCGATCCACCATATACGTAGAAGAGGTATCTGGTAGTAGACCTCCTTGTATTAAGATCATCAACATAATTTACATCAACAAATTCTTCCAGAGGATCGGAACCTTCACACATCTTCACAGATTGTTCTCCAAATCCTTTCGACTGCCCACCAAACACCAAACCATAATCCATTATTCCATGAAGATATCTCAATATCCATTTCAATGCTTTTCAGTGTTCCTTCCCAAGGTTAGCCATGTATCTACTAACCATGCTCACAGCATGTGTTATATCTGGTCTACAGCACACCATAGTGTACATCACACTATCTACAGTATTTGCATAAGGAACTCATTCCATGTACTCTCTCTCCTCTTCTGCGACATATGGCTCGGCAATGGCATCTTTGCAGGTTTGGCCTTCTCCATCCCAAATCTCTCCAGAACCTTTTCGACATACTTTTCTTGTGACAAATGGAGCACTCCTTTGCACCTATCTCTGCAAATCTCCATTCCAAGAATTTTCTCAGCTAGATCCAAATCTTTCATCTCAAATTCAGATGATAATGCCGTTTTTAATCTTTTCACAACATCCATGCTTCTACTGGCTATGAGCATATCATCTACATACAATAACAGGTATAGGACATCCTCCTCATCTACATTCTTAGCATAGACACAACAATCATGTTCACATTTGCTGAAACCCAAGCTCAAGACAAAGCTATCAAACCTTCAATACCATTGATGAGGGGATTGTTTCAAGCTATATAAAGACTTTCTGAGTAAACACACCTTTTCTTCCTATCCCATCTCCATGAAACTATCTGGCTGCTTTATGTAGATTCTTTCCTCCAAAGATCCATGAAGGAAGGCCGTCTTCACGTCCATCTGTTCCAATTTCATGTTATGCTATGCCACTAGTGACAGCAAAACTCGAATAGATGTATGACGCACCATAAGAGAAAAATTTCTGTGTAGTCAATCCTTTCCCTGTATGAGTATCCCTTTGCTACCAACCTTGCTTTGAATCTGACTCCATCTTGTTCTGAAGGTGCTTCTTTCTTTATGAACACCCACTTTGAGCCAATAGGTCGAGCATCCTCTAGAAGATCCATCAGCTGCCATGTCTGATTCTTCTCAAGTGATTCCAACTCCTCCATCATGGCCTACATCCATGAATCATGATCCTCACTCCCCATGGCCTCTGCATAATTTTCTGGATCTCCATTAGCAGTGATAAGTGCATAGAAGATAACTTCATCAATGTATATCTGACCAATCTCTTAATAGTACGCTGGGACTTGTACAAAGCCACTCCCATTGGCACATCTCTGCCTATGTCTGTGGCTGCTCCTGCACATCTGCCTGAACTGCCGGCCCTCCATGCTAATTTTCAATCTGAGACAATACTTTTTTGCCCAACTCCACCTCAATAGGAACACTCCTATAAGTGGATGTAACCTGCATGCCATCATTCTCTGACTAGCCACCGCTGTTCACTTTTGTTTTCCCAGTTTCATCTATCCCAGACCTCCTCAAGATACTCTTCTCATCAAAGATAACATCCCTACCGATCACTGACTTCTATGCCTGAGAGTTCCATAGCAGGTACCCCTTGACTCCTTATGGATATCCTATGAATGTCATCTTTTGAGATTTCGGATCCAATTTGCTCCTCTCGGTTGCCTCCACATGTGCATAGGTTGTACAACTGAAGACTTTTAGGTGGCCAAGCTCCACCTTCTTTTCACTCCAGATCTCTTCTAAAATTCCTCCATTCAACTTATTATAAGGGGACCTGTTCACAAGAAAATAAGAAAAAGTTAAAGCAACACCCCAAAAGGATTTTGGGAGTGATGTCTGCAGCCTAAAACTCCATGCCTTCTCAGTCAGTATTCGATTCATCCTCTCCACGACACCATTCTGCTGGAGAGTCATCCTCACCGTGTAATGGCGTTTGATGCCATTTTTCTCATAGTACCTCCTAAACTCCAGGCTAGTATACTCCCCTCCATTGTCCGACCTCAAATACTTTACCTATCTCCCTAACTCCTTCTCTACTTCCAGGCTTTGAACCAGGCAAACACCTCTGATTTTTCTCTGATCAGATAAACCCACACCTTCCTTAAGAACTCATCAATGAAAGTAACAAAGTATTTTGCCCCATCTCTAGCTGATACAGAAGCTAGTCCCCAAACATCCGAGTGCACTAAATCCAGCACTCCCTCGCTGTGCTTGGTACTTCTAGCAAACTTTATTCTATGCTATTTATCAAAGATACACGACTTATAAAGATCTGTGCCCTCCTTCTTCAGGGCTAGGATCATACCTCTTCTACTTAGTTCTGTGAGCCCACGGTCACTCATATGATCCATCCGATAGTGCCACAGTCGATATAAAATCTGCTCCTCCTGTGCCACTGCTAGCACCTCTGCATTATCATTTACCACTGAGCCTTCTATTTTGTAAAGATTGTTGCTCAGTCTTCTACCTCTCATCATCACCAAAGCTCTTTTGAAAATTTTCAGATATCCACTCCTAGCCTAGCTACTAAAAGCATAATCCTGCTCCTCCAAGTAGCCCAAAGAAATCAAACTCTTTTTCAACTCCGATACATGCCAGACATTTGATAATGTACGAATGATTCCATCGTACATCCTCACCCTGATAGAGCTAATTTCAGCTACTTTGTATGGATGATCATCTCCAAGATTGATATTTCCACCATCAGCCTTCTAGTAGGTAGCAAACCACTTTCAATGAGAAGTATAGTGGTACGAGCATGCTGAATCTAATATCCACATAGTATCACACTCTGTGGATACATCTGATACAACTAGCAGGTCTTCTCCACTGCTCATAGAAGCTGTATCATCCTCCTTGTTGGCCTTCCCTTTTTTTGATCTCAAAAGGGGATAATCTCTCCTCAGGTGTCCAAACTGATGACGTTTATAACATTTCAATATCATCTTCCTCTGATCACGAGACTTTGACCTATCCTTGGATTTTCCTCTTGTCTTCTCCTTTGATCTTCTCTGTCTTTCGTTCATAGCCAAGATCTCAGACTTAGGGTCTCCCTTGTAGATCTTCTCCCTTTGCTCATTCAATTTGAGCACACCAACAACCTCTTCATAGTTTAGGATCTCCTTCTCATAAACTAGAGTTGTTATGAGACCATCATACAAACCTGGGAGAGAACATAATAGCAGCAATGCCCAATCCTCCTCGTCGATCTTCACATCCAAACTCATCACCTCAGAACACACCTGATTGAACCTTTGGATATGTGCAACAAGATCTCCACCTTCTGATATCCTCAGACTATACAGCTATTTCTTCAACCATAGCTTGTTCATCATGTTCTTCCCCATGTATGTGCTCTCCAGTCTCTCCTAGAGCCCCTTTGCCATAGTCTCTATGCAAACCTCGGGCAAAACTTGATCGATCAAGCATATTTAGATTGTACTAAAAGCAATTTCCTCCAGCTCTTCCTAATCCTCAGCACTGATCTTTTTCGATCTTTTTTTTGTCAAGATCTTGTAAATCCTCTACTGAACCAACAAGTCCTTTACTCTTTGCTGCCATAGGATAAAATTTTTCTTGCCGTTGAACTTCTTAAAATTCATCTTGAATCCACTTGATCTCATGACTTCAAACAAGTCAAGAACAGATCCCTAACACCCTTCACGATCACACACCAGTAAAACTACCCTTCACAGAAGATCTAACTAGCCCTAGATCCTCTTTCTAAATTTTTGTATCATCATTCCTCCATGTAAACAATCTCCACCTCAATCTAAAGACAACCATGAAGCAAACTGAAAGTTTTAAGATAAAACCTGGAGCAACAGATCCTGGATGTAGTAAATTTTAGGTATCTTTCTTCCTTCCATGCAACACCGCTTTGATACCAAATGTTGGGAATATGCGCTCTTTCCTCATGGATCAGCATGGCCGTCGGTGATTAACCAAGCAATCAAGGAAGTACTTCTTAGAGATCTCTGGAGAAGTATGACCAAATAAATCAAAGAATAGAAAAGAAGAGAAGAAGAGATTTTTGAGAGAAAAGAATTTTTATTCAATATATTTCAGCATACTTACAATCTTGACCTATTTTTAGTATATATACTTTACAAAGGGTCAAGCCCAAGCTCATAGAAAAACTTTCCAAATCTAAATAACCCATGTACATAAAATAATAACCCATGAAAACTGAGCCGACCCAATTTCAGACTAAGTCGGCTAACCTGCGATTGGGTCGGCTCAGTCTAGGACTGAGCCGACCTAGTTGTGTACCATGCCAACAGCCCAAAAATGCTGCTCTTTATCTAGATTTTTCTTTGAGATCTAGTAAATTCAGTTTTCAACTGAGTCGGCTTAGTCTTAGAGTGAGTCGGCCCAGTTTCTGAACTTTACTATTAAGACTGATTCTTCTTCCAGCTCACTTCCATCTTTTCATGACCTATCTTCTCATGTTTCAAAGACTTAAGAGTGCCACTTCTGAGCTCACACTTTAACTATTAAATTTCAACGGACTGGCATGTCATGATAACGGACATCACTCCTGCAACAAACTGCATGTAGCCAGAATAGCCCACTACTCGATAGTTATAACCATCACCATTAGTTTGTTACAGGCTTGGTCTATAAAAAAGATTCTCCAGATACACTTTTTTTGGGCTCTTTTCTTCCTCTCAATACTCTGCCACTTTCTTTTCTGAGCACTTCATTTTTGTTGGTCGAAAGAGCTGACTTGATCGTTAGAGGGTCTTGCCGGAGCCACCATCTCTGACTTCGGACGAGACTTGTTTTGCAAGTCACCGATGGTGGCCTCATCTTCTCCAACTCCAGCCTCAAATTCGATGTCAACCAGATTTCGCACCAACAATTACAATAATTTACAAAATAAAAGCATTAAAATAATATAATAATTAATATTTATTTTAATAAATTAATACTTTTATTGGTGTTTTACAATAAAAAAATCCTACCAATATGAAGATCTCGATTTATGGGTCCCAACGTAATAAATTTCACTCAAATCAGAGCTAAAATAAAAAAGTTATAAAGTCTAGAAGTTAAAATAAAATGAAAATAAGATTGGTTCATGATGGACCGATCGATCGGTCCATGAAATAGGCGTAGACTGGCCAGCTCAGTAGGTGTGGCCAGTCGGCACATGACACATGGGGAGCATAGACCCTTAAAGGGTCTACCGCATTTTCATCGCGGCTTATAGGGGCATCTTTATCTTTTTATCTAGTGCGGCAGCTACTGGTTTGTGGGGGCTCACGGTATACCTGGTCTACACGCAATCCACATGTCATTGGGAGTTAATTTTGTGCGATCCGATGGCTGATATCGCAGCCAGTCGAGATCGAACGACGGACAGTGAATCCAATTTTATATAGGATTTCTCAGGCTTCCTGGGCGCGATCCAATGATCGATATCGCTCCAAATCAAGATCCAACGGTCAGAAATCAATCCAACGTTGATCAGGAGCTTCCAATAATGGATTTTTTAGGATTTTTAAGCTATTTGATCAAGATCTAATGGCCAAAATTTGTCAAGATGTTAGAAATTGATCAGGACTTGGTTTTGACTTCGAAAAAAGCCCTGTTAATCCTGTTTCCTCCTCTATTTAAGCAGCCTTACCTCCATAACCTAGGAAGAAGTTCTCGAAGCCAAAAAAAGTAGAGAAAAAGAGTTTCTTCTCTCTTTTTCTCCCTTCTCCTCCTTATTTCTTCCTTCTTTCTTCTTCCAATTTTCAATAAAAGGTGTTCTAAAGATTCTGGAAGCAAGTATATCGTCAACCATACATGGCTAAGGAGATGAATTCTGGGAGAGTAGATGAAGTCTTCGAACAAGAATTATAATTTTTTTTTCTTTATCTTTTGTAATTCTTTTTATGCAAACATGTTTTTATTTCTAGTTTTTAATGAATTTTATTTTTATGCATGAGATCTTGACTCTATGGCATGCTTATTGTTAATCTAAATAAATTATATCCATTAAGATGGATTATGATCGATAGATATAGTTTATACTTAATTTAATAATTTATTTTAAAAAAAATTATTAAAAATTATATTTTAAATTTTTAAGAATTAAAGTATTGAATAATTTATGATTTCATAGAGATGGATCATAATCAAAAGATATAATTCATACTCTAAAAAAATAAATTATAATCATAACTAAATTCTTAAAAATATTAATTTTTATATTAAAAAGAATTACCATAATCCTATTAGAGATGGATTCAAAATTTTAGAATATTTTTTATTAATTCAAAAATTCTAATTAATTAAGTATTTACTTTTTTTAATTTTTGCTTTAATTTACTAAACTTTTGATTATCTCTCTTTAATCTACTTAATTAAATTTTTATTTTAAAATTAATTTACTTATTTTTAATAAAATTAAACATAATTTAGTCTTCAATCTTCGAAAAAATCGACATCCGACTCACCAACTATCCTACTAAATAGTAAAATTAGGTTTAATTATTATTTGATGCTCTAACGATAAGTAGTCAAATTTTTGATATCATTGCCAAGGATTGTAGCATGGTTGCTTTAATTAATTAAAAATTAATTAATTAATTAAAAAATTAAAAAATTAAAAAATTAAAAATTAAAAAAAAATAAATAAAAATCTTTTTATTGCTTTTTAATTTTATTTAGTTAATTATTATCTTTCATAATTAATTTTTTTTTGCTTCATATAATTTAGATTAAATTACTACTTATCAGACTTAATCACTTAAATTTACTTTCTTTGCAAAATCAAATATAATAAAAAAAACTTAAAAAATATCTATAAAAAGATAAATCCATAAACTCTTAAAAATCACCGACATCTCATAACACTTAATTAATTTAGCAAAACCAAAAATATAAATAAAATTATTTTTTTAATATATTTAAATATCTTATTTTACTTATATTATATATTCATAATATACTTTAAGGGCACAATTCATTAAATAAGATAAGATGAAGATTTGATCATCCTTCTTTAGCCCACAAACCACCATCCTTCATATCGCATTGATCTAGACCTTAATTTAAAATTAATTAGATGTTGGCCCCTAAGGATATTCGAGATCAATAGGACAAGAAAATCTTAGAGTTGGACTAGATTCGGGTTGGTTAATTGCTCGGTATTTAAGGCAAGTGGTTCAAAGATTATGATTTTCAATTAGTTCTATTGTCTGACCTGGCCAACTTAGTTGGTGTCTAAGGAAAGCAACGAGCAGAAAATCTTCCACGTCTTATACTTACCTGACTGAGTCAGTTAGCCAATTTTAGGCTTGGAGTGCTCGAAGGTGATCTTGGAATAGTTAGGAGCTGTCTAGATCTAGGTTAACCTTAGTATAGAGAGTCCATCCTTGACTAACTTGTTTGCCATTAAAATTCAAACCCTAATTAAAGCACTCTTCTCCTCTATCATCTCTAGATTTAGGACTCCTTAGGACTCATTTTTAGAATCCTCTTCTTTCTTTTCTCTTATCTCTCTAAAAATTAAAAAATAAATATATATACATAATAAAATTATAAAATAGCAACTTGGAAAAGAAAATCTGATCGATTAGTAAGAATAGATCCAAACCCTATCCTAATCTAAGAAATTTTTGAGTCCACTATGGATCAAGAACCTCAGACTCTAATGGACCTTTGGTACCCAGTGGGCTCAGTCCAACCATCCTATATTTGATTACCCCAGATCGATGCAACCAATTTTGAAATTAAACCTCAAATCATCAACATGCTTCCTAAATTCACCAGAATTGAGGATGCATATATTTTTATTAGAAAATTTGAGGAAGTATGTGACACCATGAGAATACATCAACTTTTGATGATGCTAATAAACTTAGGCTGATTAATTTTGTCCTTAAGAAAAATGCTAAAAAATGGCTATATAGTCTACCCAAACACTCGATCACAACATGGGATAGCTTTATAAAAATATTCTTAAGAAAATTCTTTCCACATCACAAAACAGTCAAGTTAAGAAATGAAATTAATCAATTTTGTCAATTAGAAGGTGAGCCATTCTGAAAATATCCAGACCGTTTTAAGAATCTTTTAAGCCAATGCCCACATCATGGGATACAAATTTTGATGTTGTGCCAAATTTTTTATGAAGATTTAGAATCAAATTCTAGAATTATGCTAGAGTCAATGTGCTAGAGCCAATTCATGTATAAGAAAGCTAATGAGGTCTAGCATTTCTTAAAGGATCTAGCAGAAAAGAGTCTACAATGGGAGGCAACTAGGAAAATAGAAAAACCCACACCAAAAAGAGGAGGGATGTACCATGTCTGAACTTCTCCAACTGAATTTGCAAACCTAGCCCATAAAGTTGAGGTCCTAGAATTACAGAGATCAGCCAATATAAACCAAGTGTCTACTTTTATGTGCAATGGTTGTAGTGCACCAGACCATGTCATAGAGGAATGTCCCTTACTAATGAAATAGACTGATAATGATTATGCACAGGTGAATGCAGTCTATCAAAAACATACCAATGATCCATATGCATCAACCTACAATCTAGGGTGGAGAAACCATCCAAACTTTTCTTTGTTACAAAATACTAATTCAGGAAATACTAATCAACAATCCAATTTTTCTTGGCCCCAAGGATCAAATTCAAATAGATCTACTATCAATCAATCTTACTCAAGATCCAACCAACAATTGAACAATCCTACTGATCAAAGGCTTAATTCAATAAAAAAAATCTTAGAAGCCATAATGAAATCGCAAAACGATCTTACCAACCAACTTATAAATTCACACTCTCAAGCTATTGCCCATCTAGAAATGCAGATGGGTCAGATAGCTACAACTCTTAGTAAAAGAGAAAAGATAGATTGCCAAGTCAATCTGAGGCCAACCCTAAAATCCAAAAAAACCAAAGACCACAATAAGGAGCCCAGATTAGCCAATTAAATGCTATTCATATACTAAGATCTAGAAAACAAATAGATAATCGTGTGGGTACATCTAAAGCACCAGAAGAAAAAATAGAAGACCCACCATCTGAACCTATATCTGAATAGGGCCAGTCTAAAGAACCTAAAGAAATAGAACCTAATTCACTAGCAGAGCCCGAACCAGAATTAGTTCAACCAATACCCAAGCTTGTAGCACCTTTCCCTAATAAACTTAAGTCCAACCGAAACTCTACTCAGCTAGATAAAATTTTGAAAGTCTTTAAGCAAGTCAAAGTAAATATTTCTTTATTAAATATGATCCAACAAGTTCCATCATATGCTAAATTTCTTAAGGACTTATGTACCAAAAAAAAGACCATCAATATACCTAAGAGAGCCTTCCTGACAGCTAGTGTGAGTTCATACCTATCAAATCATGTGCCGGTGAAATACAAAGATCCAGGGTCTTCCACTATTTCTTGCATCATAGGAAAAACCCTAATTAATAAGGCTCTATTAGATCTAGGGGCAAGTGTTAGTATACTACCTTATTCAGTTTATGAAAAGCTAGAGTTAGAAAAATTAAAGCCTACAGGAATGGCTTTATAATTAGTAGATCGATCCTTAAAAGTTCCAAAAGGAATAGTAGAAGATGTATTAATTAAGGTTGGTGATTTCATTTATCCAATAGACTTTGTGATTTTAGAAACCGAACCTGTAATAAATCCAAATGGCCACATCCTAGTTATATTAGGTAGACCATTTTTAGCCATAGCCAATGCTCAAATCAATTGTTGAAACGGTCTAATAAAGGTTTCCTTTGGTAATGTGACCATAGATCTAAATATTTTTATCCTATCTGAAACAAATCAAGTAAGTCACCTGAATTTGACACAAGATAATGTTTATGAAATCATTGACCTAAGTGATGAAAAATCTGATATGAAAGTATGGGTAGATCAAAACTATAAAGAATTTGAAGATCTCAATGATTTAGCTACCGTCAATACAAAAATTAGATGAGAACCTCCAGTTGAGCCATTGTCTAGACCATTAGTGGAGGAAATACCCAAGCTAGAATTAAAAACACTCCCCAAACACTTGAAATATGCATACCTAGGTCCATCAAAAACCTTGTCAGTAATTATTTCAGTGGACCTAGACCCTATACAAGAGGAAGAATTATTGACTATTCTTAAGGAGAATAAAGAAGCATTGAGATGGACCATGGCTGATTTAAAGGGTATTAGTCCCTTGATTGTTCAACATAGAATTCATTTATTAGAGGAAGTTAAGCCTAAATGAGATCCCCAAAGAAGACTTAACCCAGCCATGAAAGAGGTTGTAAAGAAAGAAATTATAAAACTTCTTGACAATGGAATAATATATCCAATCTCAGATAGTTCATGGGTAAGTCTGGTACAAGTGGTACCCAAGAAGTCAGGAGTTACTATGGTCCAGAATGATAATAATAAATTGGTCCCAACAAGAGTTCAAATAGGATGGAGGGTCTGCATTGACTATAGAAAATTAAATATGATTATCTGAAAGAATTATTTTTCTCTGCCCTTCATAGACCAAATATTAGAAAAACTAGCAGGGCATGACTTTTATTGCTTTTTGGATGGATACTCAGGATATAACCAGATTTCTATAGCTCCTGAGGATCAAGAAAAGACTACTTTTACCTGTCCATATGGAACCTTTACCTACAGATGCATGTCCTTTGGCTTATGTAATGCACCAGCTACCTTTCAAAGGTGCATGACTAGTATTTTCTCAAACATGGTTGAAAAGTTTTTTGAAATTTTCATGGATGACCTTTCCATCTTCGGATCGACCTTTACTGATTGTCTTCATCATCTTAGACTAGTTTTAGAAAGATGTAAAGAAAAGCATCTGATTCGGAATTGGAAGAAATGCCAATTATGGTTAAGGAAGGCATAGTCCTTGGTCATATAATTTCAAAATAAGGAATAGAAGTAGATAAAGCCAAGGTAGATTTAATTAAGAATCTTCCACCACCAAAATTGATAAAAAAAAAATTTGCTCTTTTCTTGGACATGCTGGTTTTTATAAACGATTTATCAAAAATTTCAGTAAAGTGGCTTGACCATTAACTAACTTGTTAGCTAAAGATATCAAATTTGACATCACACTTGAATGTCTCGAGTTATTTGAAAGTCTAATGAAAGAATTAACTTCAGCTCTAATTATTCATCCACCTGTTTGGACTCAACCTTTTGAGCTTATGTATGATGCATCTGATCATGCCATAGGAGCTATCTTAGATCAAAAGATAGATAAGCTACCTCAAGTGATCTATTATGCTAGCAGGACTTTAAATGAAGCACAGCTTAATTACTCAACTACTGAAAAAGAATTTTAGCTGTGGTATTTGCTTTAGACAAGTTTAGGTCCTACGTAGTAGGTTCTCATGTAATTATCTATACTGATCACTCAACTATTAGGCATCTTCTCTCAAAGAAAAATGCTAAGGCATGCCTAATTAGATGGATCCTTCTTTTGCAAGAATTTGACCTAGAAATCAGGGATAAGAAAGGTACTAAAAATGTAGTGGCAGATCACTTATCTCATCTAGCAATCGCACCAACTAAAGAAAAACCTATTAATGAGTTCTTTCCTGATGAACAATTATTATCAGTAATATCAGAACCTTGGTATGCTGACATAATGAATTTCTTAGCCACTGACCAAATTTCAATGCACTGACCACTCAGGATAAGAATAAATTTTTCTCTTAGATAAAATATTTTATTTGGGATGATCCATATCTATTCAAACAATGTCCTAACCAAATCATAAGAAGATGCATCCCAAATGAAGAAGTTAGGAGCATTTTATCCTTTTGCCATGATCAAACTTGTGGTGGTCATTTCAGTCCTAAAAAAACTATAACTAAAGTACTTCAATGTGGATTCTATTGGTCTAACCTATTTAGAGATGCCCATGAATACTGTAAAAGTTGTGTTAGGTGCCAACAAATAGGATGAATCATAAAGAAAGATATGATGCCTATGAATCCAATTTTAATTATTGAAATATTTGATGCATGGGGAATAGACTTCATAGGACCTTTTCCAAAATCTTTTGGGAATGAATACATCTTAGTAGCTATTGATTATATATCTAAATGGGTACAGGCAGTACCATGCAAGACCAATGATAGTAGGATTGTTATCAAATTTCTCAAAAAAAAAATCCTCTCTCGATTTGGCATCCCTAAAGCTATTATTAGTGATCATGGATCACACTTCTATAACCGATCTTTTGCATCACTGATGAAGAAGTATAATATTATCCATAAGCTAGCCACGCCCTATCACCCACAAACAAGCGGGCAAATTGAAGTTTCTAATCAACAAATCAAGCTGATTTTAGAAAAGATGGTAAGCATCAATAGAAAAGACTGATCTTTGAAACTAATAGATACACTCTGGGCATATCGCACAGCTTTCAAGACCAACATAGGAATGTCTCTATATAGGCTTGTATTTGGTAAAGCATGTCACTTGCTGGTAGAATTGGAACATAAAGCAATGTGGACCATTAAACAACTAAATATGAATTTAGATGCAGTTGGTGATCTGAGAAAATTATAAATCAATGAACTTAAGGAAATTAGGAATGAAGCCTATGAAAATTTAAAAATTTATAAAGAAAGAACTAAAGCTTTTCACGATCAAGTAATTAATAGAAAATCTTTTTCATCTGGATAAAAGATTCTTCTATACAATTCTAGGCTATACCTATTTTTTGGTAAATTAAGATCTCGATGGACTGGACCATATATAGTTAAAAAAGTCTTCTCACACGGGACCATAGAAATTAAAAATTCAAGTAATGGTGTTACTTTTAAAGTTAATGGACAATGATTAAAACTATTCTTGGAACTAATCACTGAACCTATTGAAGAAGCTATGGTTCTTTACGAACCTATTTACTTAGATTAATTTTTGGACAAATCTAGCTAAAGACGTTAAACTTAGCGCTTAATGGGAGACAACCCAGGTTTTTACATTTAACATTTTCTTTTTCTTTTTAGTTTAACTTTCTTTCAGGACTAAGTTGGAGGGAGAAGTATAAACCAATGGACGAAGAACAATTAAAGCCCAGACCGAGACCAAAAATATATTAAGTCAGATAAACTTTTTTCTTATTATTTTCTTATCATTTATCACACTCAATTTCTTTTCTC
The DNA here is from genome assembly GCA_006176705.1 of Cocos nucifera. Taxonomy (NCBI): domain Eukaryota; kingdom Viridiplantae; phylum Streptophyta; class Magnoliopsida; order Arecales; family Arecaceae; genus Cocos; species Cocos nucifera. The sequence goes on from QRFJ01000076.1 coordinate 1,046,603, forward strand.
CATTGAGGACAATAAAAATTAAGTTGAAAGGAAGGATAAATATTTTTTTTTAAATCCTCAAGTATGATAATAATTAGTCTTATGTACCTAATTTTGTCCAGATTTAAAATTTTTTAGGCATTTTAATCGATGATTGATTAATGATCTAGAGAATATTTAAAAAACTGAGGATCTAATTATTAAAAAAATCCAATAAATAGTCAGGTCTAGAACAAAATAAATTTCTGAGTGATTCTAAAATCTTTTTTTAGCCTATATTCAATAAAGAATCTACTTTATATGGGTATAAATGAAAAAAATGATAAATTTTTTTAAAAAAATAAATAAAAATAAAAAATAAAAAGTAAGTTCTAAACATTGGTCTCCCACTAAGTAACTGAGTTCCGTTGCCTAAGTAAGCAATATTATTCGCATCAAAAAATGGGCAACGTAAAGAAGCTTGTTATACAGTTAGTTTTAACTTATAGCCTATTTGATTCGAGCCAGTAAGCTCGAGGTATGTTCTACACCTAGTGCCCTTAAGCCAACTGGTTTAGGAGTCATTGGTCTAATGCTCACTACAAGGATCAAATAGAAAGCTTAATGGGTTAAAATATTGCACTAGCTGTTAAAAAAAAAAATCTCTAGTCCATACTAAAGATAGAGGATTTAAAGAATAAAGACAGAGAATTGATCAAATAAAAGCTCTAAATTTTATATTCTTTACTTAATCACTACTTGGGATGGAATTAATAATCCAATAATGTATTTCTTAAATCTCTGACCAAATATCCACTGACTTTAAGATGACCTGAAGAAATATTCATAAGTTGGTACATATTTTTAATTTTCTTTTCTTTACTCGAGAACAAGTAAAACTCAAGATGAAGGATGTGATAATTACCATAATTTATAAAATAAAAATATTAAAATAATATAATAATTTATATTTATTTTAAAAAATTAATACTTTTATTAGTGTCTTATAGATAAGAAGCCCACTAATATAAAGAGTTCAATTTATGAGTTCTAACGCAATAAATTTTACTCAAATCGGAGCTAAAATAAAAAAATTATGAAGCCTAGAAGTTAAAATAAAAAAAAAATTAAAAAAAATAAGATCAATGCACGGTAGACCGACCAATCGGTCCATGGAATAAGTGTAGACTGGCTAGCTCAGCAGGTGTGGCCAGTCGGCGCATGACACGTGGTGAGCATAGACCCTTAAAGGGTCTACCGCATTTTCATCACGGCTTACAAGGGCATATTCATCTTTTAATCTGGCATGATAGCTGCTAGTTGGTGGGGGTTCATGGTATACTCGGTCTATGCATGGTCCATAGGTCAGCAGGAGTCAATTTTGCACGATGTGATGGTTGACATCGCAGTCGATCGAGATCAAATGGCGGACGGTGAATCCGATTTTAAATAGGATTTCTCAGGCTTCCTGGGTGCAATCCAACGATCGATATCGCTCCAAATCAAGATCCAACGGTCAGAAATCAATCTGACGTTGATCAGGAGCTTCCAACGATGGATTTTTGAGGGTTTTTGAGCTATTTGATCAAGATCTGAGGGTCAGAATTTATCAGGGTGTTAGAAATCGATATGGATTTGACTCCGAAAAAAGCCCTATTAACCCTACTTCCTCTTCTATTTAAGCAGCCTTACCTTCATAACCTAGGAAGAAGTTCTCGAAGCCAAAAACATAGAGAAAAAAAAAAAATCTTCTCTCTTTTTCTCCCTTCTCCTCCTTATTTCTTCCTTCTTTCTTCTTCCAATTTTTAATAAAAGGTATTCTAAAGATGCTAGAAGCAAGTATATCGTCAACCATACATGGCTAAGGAGCTGAATTCTGGAAGAGTAGATGAAGTCTTCGAACAAGAATTATAATTTTTTTTCTTTATCTTTTGTAATTCTTTTTATGCAAACATGTTCTTATTTCTAATTTTTAATGAATTTTATTTTTATGCATGAGATCTTGACTCTATGGCATGCTTATTATTAATCTAAATAAATTATATCCATTAAGATGGATTATGATCGGTAGATATAGTTTATACTTAATTTAATAATTTATTTTTAAAAAAATTATTAAAAATTATATTTTAAATTTTTAAAAATTAAAGTATTGAATAATTTATGATTTCATAGAGATGGATCATAATCAAAAGATATAATTCATACTCTAAGAAAATAAATTATAATCATAACTAAATTCTTAAAAATATTAATTTTTGTATTAAAAAGAATTACCACAACCCTGTTAGAGATGGATTCAAAATTCTAAAATATTTTTCATTAATTCAATTAAGTATTTACTTTTTTAAAATTTTTGCTTTAATTTACTAAACTTTCGATTATCTCTCTTTAATCTACTTAATTAAATTTTTATTTTAAAATTAATTTACTTATTTTTAATAAAATTAAACATAATTTAGCCTTCAATCTTCGAAAAAATTGACATCCGACTCACCAACTATCCTACTAAATAGTAAAATTGGGTTTAATTATTATTTGATACTCTAACGATAAGTAGTCAAATTATGGAAGCGAGCAAATCGTCAATCATGCGTGGCTAAGGAGCTGGATTTTAGGAGAGTAGATGAAGTCTTCGAACAAGGGTTATAATTTTTTTTTTATTTTTTATAATTTTTTTTATGTAAACATGTTCTTATGCCTAGTTTTTAATGAATTTTATTTTTATGCATGAAATTTTGACTCTATGGCATGCTTATTATTAATCTAAATAAATTATATTCATTAAGATGGATTATGATCGACAGATATAGTTTATACTTAATTTAATAATTTATTTTAGAAAAAAGTTATTAAAAGTCATATTTTAAATTTTTAAGAATTAAAGTATTGAATAATTTATGATTTCATAGAGATGGATCATAATCAAAAGATATAATTCATACTCTAAGAAAATAAATTATAATCATAACTAAATTCTTAAAAATATCAATTTTTGTATTAAAAAGAATTACCACAATCCTATTAGAGATGGATTCAAAATTTTAGAATATTTTTCATTAATTCAAAAATCCTAATTAATTAAGTATTTACCTTTTTTTATTTTTATTTTAATTTACTAAACTTTCGATTACCTCTCTTTAATCTACTTAATTAAATTCCTATTTTAAAATTTATTTATTTATTTTTAATTAAATTGAACGTAATTTAGCCTTCAATCTTCGATGAAATCAACATCCGACTCACCAACTATCCTACTAAATAGTATAATCAGGTTTAATTATTATTTGATGCTTTAACGATAAGCAGTCAGGAGTTAAAGACCGCTTTAGGCTTGGAGGAAGAGCGGAGGAGAAAGGTTGAAGCTGAACTGTAGAATTGAAGGAGCAAATTTCTATGCAGATCTTGGAGATGATGGCTCGGGCGATAGAGGAGTTCAAGATCTCCTCCAAAATGAGAGATCTGAATGTCAAATTTGACCAAGAGGCCTTCAATAAAGATTTCGAGCTCTACGAGAATAGGGTGGCCAATAAGTTTTCTGAGCTTGACCTCGACTTCTTGTATGAAGAAGCTCCTGAAGATGAAGCGGAGCCATATATCAATGCAGACGATCCCCCTCCTACCGAACCTACTGCCGAAGAATTGGGGCCGACTAATGCTGTGTCAGACTCCTCGTCAGCTCTCCCAGAGGTCTGAGACCTCTTAATTTATATTTTTCTTTTCATTTATTTTCTTTCTATACTAAAAATATTTTGATCAATGAAGTCAAGTTTATTTGAGAATAAATTTTTTCTTTTGTGAAATCTATGTGGTGATATTTTCATCCTCCAAGTGTAGTCTCCTATTGAAGCCGATCTTCTTCCTCAAGGTGTTCCCCTAAAGGTCCACATAAGGAGCCTAAGAAGGGAGGTTCATCATCGTAAGAAAAAGTTAGAAAAAATTGAAGACGAGTTTAAGAAATTAGAGAAAAACTATGTCGAGGCTGCCACTAAAATTAGCCACTTGCATCAATCATCCAGATAATTATTTAAAGAATATAATACTAAAAAATTTTACCTAAATGAAGAGCTCGGGAAGGTCAAGAAGCATGCAAGTGAGAAGTCCTGGACTTTAACAGCTAAAGCTTGCTCTCTTGAAGCTGAACTTAATGCTGCAAAGGAGAAAATTCGATTATTAAAGGGAAGCTCAGCATAGTCTACCAGCCAAGAGGAGTCTAGCTGAAATTGGTCCAAGAGATTTTCGAAACTTCAAAGTCAACTTCATATCATCGAAGTTTCACACAAGAGTTATGAGCTCAACCGGAGTAATGAAATTGCTGACCTCCAATGGTGACTTCGAAAAACGAACGAGAAGATAGCTAGTCTTAAAAGACAGTTGGCAGAAAGGGTGGAGGCTAGCCCAAATAGAGAATTAGATGAACCTCTTTATTTAATAAATTCTTTGGAGGCCCTGTCAGTGACATTCGCAAAAAAATCAGTCGAGCTTTAATAACTGAAGATTCAACTGACTTACGAGCGACAAGCTGTTAAGAACGTAGAGACCGAGTCTAAGATTTTAAGAAGATAGTTGAGGGAGTCCAAAGATAATTACCAACGGATCGATAAGTTATTTGTAGAGAATCTATTGAAAAGAAAGAATCTTGAAAAAGATATTACTAGCTTGAAGCAATCTCTAGTGATGGTAGGGGGCAGCAATCCAAGGTTCAAAGAATCGGGTCCATTTTATTTTTTTACATGGTCTTGTAGACCTTTATTTTGTAATGAACTTCAATTTTAATAGAATGATATTTTTTTCAATTATCTCTTCGTCTTGCATGGATTTGATGTCTATTGATGTTCCAATTTTCTTCACCTCGTATTCTAACAAGATGACCATCAAAAAATGCCTTCTTCCTATCTTGGGTAACGATGAATCTTTATCTATGTTAGGATGAGATTTCCCTCTTATTTTCGATAAGGTTGGCTTTTATCTTATCCTCCTATCAGGATGAGGTCCTCCTCCTATTTCTAATGGGATTGGCCTTTCTTTGCTAGGATGAGGTCCTCCTCTTGTCCCTAATAAAGTCATTGGAATACAAAAGGGCCATTGAAAGGACCTCTCTTCTCCTCCTGTCTTGAATAACTGGAGATCTTCATCCATGTCAAGATGAGGTTCTCCTTCTATTCCTGACATGGTTGGCCTTTATCTTATCCTCCTGTCAAAATGAGATTCTCCTTTTATTTCTGATGGGATTGACCTTTCTTTGTTAGGACGAGGTCCTCCTTCTATCCCTAGTAAAGTCTTTAGAGCACAAAAGGGCTATTGAAAGAACCTCTCCTCTCCTCTTGCCTTGAATAACCGAAAGTCTTCATCCATGTTAGGACGAGGTTCTCTTCCTATTCCTGACACGATTGATCTTTACCTTGTCTTCCTATTAGGACGAGGTTTTTCTCCTATTTCTAATGAAATTGGCCTTCCTTTTTTAGGGCAAGGTCTTCCTCTTATCTCTAACAAGATCATTGGGATGCAAAAGAGCCATTGAAAGGGCCTCTCTCCTCCTTCTGTCTTAAATAAATGGAGGTCTTCATCCATATCAGGACGAGATTCTCCTCCTATTCCTAATACGGTTGGTCTTTACCTTGTCTTCCTACCAGGATGAGGTTCTCCTTCTATTCCTGATAGGATTGGCCTTTCTTTGTTAGGACGAGGTCTTTCTCCTATCCCTAACAAAGTCATTAGAGCACAAAAGGACCGTTGGAAGTGCCTCTTTCCTCCTATCCTAAATAACCGAAGATCTTCATTCATGTCAGGATGAGGTTCTCCTACTGTTCCTAACATTGTTAGTCTTTACCTTATCCTTCTATCAGGACGAGATTCTTCTTCTGTTCCTGATAGGATTGGCCTTTCTTTCTTAGGATGAGGTCCTCCTCCTATCCCTAATAAAGTTATTGGGACATAAAAGGGCTATTGAAAGGATCTCTTCCCTTCTTCTATCTTGAATAATCAGAAATCTTCATCCATGTCAGGATGAGGTTCTCCTCCTATTCCTGATATGGTTGATTTTTACCTTATCCCCCTATCAGGACGAGATTCTTCTCCTATTTCTAATGGGGTTGGCCTTCCTTTATTAGAATGAGGTCCTCCTTTTGTCTCTAATAAAGTTATTGAGGCACAAAAGGATCGTTGAAAGAGTCTCTTTTCTCCTTCTATCTTAAATAATCGGAGGTCTTCATCCGTCTCAAGATGAGATTCTTCTCCTATTTCTAACACAGTTGGCCTTTATCTTATTCTCTTATCAGAATGAGGTTCTCCTCCTATTCTTGATGGGATTGGCCTTCCTTTATTAGCGAAGAAAAATCCTTATTTTCCGGATCAGGTTCGTTCAGATCTGATCAGATTAAGAGATATATTTTTAAAAAAAAAATTCTTTGATCTTGATCAGACCTAAGATGTTTCAGATCTGATTATTATTATTTTAGAAATAAAATAAAATCTAGATAAATTAAATCAAATTTAATTTACCTTGATATGGATAATCCTATTATCCGTTGATGATCCTGTATGCAGCGGAAGGTTCTGGATCTAGCCATGCAAGTGCCTGGCCTCTACCGATATCCACTCAGGCTGGATCTGGAGATCCTCTTCTTCTTTATCATGTCTCCAAAAATCAGATCTGAATCTAATCTAGAGGATCTTCAAAACTCCTTTTGAAGATCAGCAGTCATCCTTTGCAGCAGCGCAGCCTTCTAGCTTTCAGTCGCCTTTCTTTGATCTGGATCGCACCAACCAAAAATCCAAAACTCCTTTTGGACATGGAGAGGAAGGGGAGAAGGTGGTTTGGCATGGAGGAAGAGGGGAGAGGCAGCCTTGGGTGTGGGGAATTGTGATTCCTTTCAATTACTTTCAATCTATATTTGTTTGAGTTGGGTGCAGGGTCTTATTTATAGACTAAGCATGATCCAACTCCTCTTCTTCCCAACCAATCACAACTCTTTGTGAAATCAGATCTAAATCTGATTGGTGGGAATAGAGTCCCCTGGATTCCTCCTTAGAGGGTGCCTAAGACCAGTCAAAGTTGGTTCTTAGGAGAACTCTAATTGGAATCCAAAAAGGAGATGGAGTCCTTATCCAACAGAGGACTCCTAGGCGCCTCCAACTTGGGCACACGCCTAGGGTGGCGTGCGCCCTCCTCCTTGCCAAGTTCTAGTAGGGGGATAAGCCCCCACCAGCTCTTCAATAGGTGCGTGACATGTGGTCAAAAGTCAAAGTGTCAATGGTCAACATTTGACCAGTCAAAGGTAGACTTTTGACCAAAGTCAAAGAACAAGAAATGGCAGGTGACCAAAAATGGCAGGTAATGTCTTACAAAATAAGACAACCTTTTCTGACTTGGACAACCTCCAGTCAGACCATATGAAGGCCTCTGATTGAGCACAAACTCCTTTGGCTCAGACAGGACAACTTATTTATGATAGTAAAAGAAGAATGTTAGGTTCAATCGAGTGCTAGCACGATTTTCTTGAACCTAATTGAATCTCATTCAGATCAATTGAACTGGATCAGTTCAATTGATGATCACCAGATTCAAACCCTTGTTTGTGTGACCCTAGTTAGGTTCAGTTCTGTATGGTAATGGGATATGTCATGATCTCTATCATCGACATCATCGAAACTCCTTTCGATGGATCAGAACTCTTCTGATTCGAACAGCTAGAATGATCGATCATCTAAATCATTCTAATTGCTCTCAAAATCCACCTAGTGACACCTAGCAGTATATGGTGGCAACCCATCAGAGCTGAATGTGAACCTCTTGGTGTAGCTACCTGTGTGATTAAGTACTTCTATCTTGAGCCCCGATCAGATTAGGGTTAAGGTAAACTCGTCAAACCCTAGTTTCTGTCATATGATGTAATCATTCGATTCGAGTCCGATGTGAAAATCTAAATAGAAACTCTTTCTATTATTTCACTCTGCCATGGCCATAGACTTTTGGACTTGATTCTCATGATCATCATAGGGCTGCTCCTCTACCACCGAGGTAGATAGATTCCATCTTGATGCCATCCAGTTTCTACAATGAACATGCTATAGCCAACATACACCTCAGGATTTCAAATGGCTAGGAGACCGAGTAATGGTGTAGTCAAACTATAACACCCTCAAGGTAAACTGCCGATGCACCTCAGGTCAAAGAACCAGACACACTACTGCAGCATCGAATCAGTCATTGACGAGAAGGTAGACTCCCTAATGACTACTCGAGGTGGTTACGCTCAGTGCCCTCGTTCTCTAACGAGTACCTGTACTCTCGCTCCGGTGTCTCCACATCGTAGACTTAAGACTCATCTATTAAAGAGAAGCGATTGTACACCAACCTTCCGGATCAATCACCATCCTCGTGATGGTCCTATGGTCGGAAGCATTTTATGAGTTAACAATGAATATTCATGTCTTAAATTTTCAACTCTTGAAAATGTGAATTATCATTACCATTAACTCAAAGGATGTATCACAGATACTAAATACACATATGTGATAGAAAATAATCCATTTTATTTATTATAGTCAAAATTATAATTTTGCCCCTAGAAGTGTATTACAAGTGTCAGCCAATTCTAGCTTCTAGGGCACATATATCTAACAATCTCCCACTTGTCCTGAAGCCAATTGGCTATAAGTCTAAGTCCCATCTTCCCAAGGTGGACTTTGAACTTTTGCTGACCTAACAGCTTTGTAAGTGGGTCTGCCATATTGTTTATGGAGTTGACTCTCTTGACCTCAACGTAACCCTTCTCGAGGTAATCGCGGATGAGGTGGTATCGCCGCTCAATATACTTGGATTTCTGATGAGACCTCGGCTCCTTAGCAAGGGCTATGGTGCCATTATTATCGCAATATAGAGCAATGGCATCTGATGGCATTACTCCGATTTCTGCAGCAAACTTCTTGTACCAGAATGCTTCCTTCGCAGCCTTTGATGCAGCGATATATTCTACTTCCATGGTGGAATCTGCTATTACCGTTTGCTTGGAACTCTTCCAGCTGACAGCACCATCATTGCACACAAACAGACTTCCAGATGTCGACTTTTGATTATCTATATCGGACATAAAATTCGAATCTGTGTATCCCTGGACTTGGAGTTCTCCATTACCAAAGACCAACATTATATCCTTAGTTCTTTTTAAGTACTTAAGAATACATTTCATAGAAGTCCATTCACCTGATTTGATTTGATATTCTGTGATACTCACAGCATGGGCTATATCAGGTCTGTACATAGCATGGCATACAGAGGCTCCCTATTGCAGAAGCATAAGAGATCTGATGCTCTATTTCCTCAGGTGTGCTGGGGCACATCTTCTTAAAGATGATACCATGTCTGAAGGGTATTATCCCTCTTAGAGTTTTCCATACTAAACCTCTTTAGTACTTTCTCTATGTACATCTTCTGTGAAAGTCCTAGCATCCTATTCAATCTATCCCTATAGACCTTAATTCCTAGAATAAAGGATGCTACGCCTAGGTCTTTCATGGAGAATTCCTTGGACAACCATAATTACTGTTGTTAACA